>JASAND010018715.1:0-121137 GCA_030248195.1 Trissonchulus latispiculum
CACCAGTGAATTCCCCATGCCCAATAACTTTTGTATGCAAAATTTCAGCCTTCTAGCTATCTCCAGTAGCTTGAACCAGGAACTGGTTCAATTTTGAACCAGTTGAACCAGATCTGGCCAGCCATGGGTTAAATCACCAAAGTAACACCACCAGTAAATTTCCCATGCCCAATAACCTTTGTATGCAAAATCTCAGCCTTCTAGCTATCTCCAGTTGCTTGAACCAGGACCTGGTTCAACTTTGAACCAGTTGAACCAGATCTGGTCAGCCATGGGTTGGATCACCGAAGTTACACCACCAGTGAATTCCCCATGCCCAATAACCTTTGTATGCAAAATTTCAGCCTTCTAGCTACCTCCAGTAGCTTGAACCAGGAACTGGTTCAACTTTGAACCAGTTGAACCAGATGAACCAGGCGAAATACGGTGTCGGCACTATGCTCATCGTGTTCAGCGACCCCGATTTACTACATATGGGTACCACCCCAAGGCCGAAAAACGCTGTTTTTGCCCGTTTTTAGACTATTTTAAAATTTTCGGACTTAAGAAATTTTTCAGCTTGAAGGTGTCCAGAAACGCTATTTTTTCCATTTTTGACCATCTATAAAAATCGAACCAGATCGAAATTCGGAAAAAAACATAAACTTGCTAAGTACCATTGCCTAGATATTCAAAAAATAGTATAGAAAAATTTTTCCTATGGGCCGTTCGAAAAATCGAGTTAACACAAAATTGACAAAAATCATGCTGAATACAGAGAAAAAACCCCACTTTCAAACCCGTAAGAGAAAGTCGATTTTTTCAAAGTTCATTTTTTCCGGGCAAGTTTGGTATCATTCGAAAGCTCTTGGCCTGGAGATTTCAAAAATGTAAATATTAGCTCTTAATTCCTTCCCGTTAATTAGTTATGCCTAATTAGCACTTTTCAAAATCCGCAAAGCGCCTTTATAGCTCATATGATGGGGGGCTCTCCGAGCTCCCCCATGATAAATTTACGCATAATAATAATTATGATAATTGTACAGTTTCTGCTGTAAGCCAATACAATCACCATTGTCTTACCTTAAGGCCTTTCCAGCCAGACAGAAGCTTAGTGATAACAGACAACAAATTCTGACGCTTTCTTTCCAAGAGATCACTCTAGAACAGAAACACAGAAAATCTGAAAATACAAATATACTCTGAAATACAGAAAATCAAAAACAAAAAAGTTTAACACACAAACCTCTACAAAACGTAAAACCACTAAACAAGCTTAAACTTTTCCAATCGCAGATATCGCAGATAGAAAATGCGACGGCAACACTTCTCACTTCTTGCTTAAAGACATTGACTTGATAGAACGCGTCCAACGTCTTTTTACCAGAAAGTTGTCTGGTTTTCGAAATTTATCTTATGCTGAACGTTTAAATAAACTAAATTTGCCTTCCTTGGAAGAAAGGAGGATATATAAGGATATGGTTATGGTGTATAAAATTATTCATGGTCTGGTACAACTGTCGTTTGATGATTTCTTTGAGTACACTCGAAATCCTGCTATGCGAGGTAACTCTAGAAAGTTGTTCATGAAAAGAACAAGTTTAAACGTTAGAAAATATTTTTTCAATCAAAGGGTGATTGAAATTTGGAATTCTTTGGATGATTTCGTTGTTTCAGCAGAAAATCTTGAAATTTTTAAAAGCCGTCTCGCTGCTATTTCATTTTTGAACTTCACCAAGGGGCGAGGATTAGCAGCCGGATAATCGGCCCACCTTGCTCCTTTCAACCTACAATATTGTGCAATGATGCGTCTATAACCACTTTTTTGTTTTGTCAGTTATATGCTAAATTGTAATACTATGCGTTGCTACGTATTCTTTGGTTGGTTGATTAAACTACTACTACTACTACTACTACTACATCCATCCTAAGCCTAGCACGTATCCAGCCAGAAAGAGCCCCCACCCCAAGAAAGGGGGAGCACAAAGATATTATCTTGAAACGAATTGAAAGCAAAACATGCGTACTTCAGCACGAGGTAGGCGAGTAGCAGTATGGTTCGTCGCCAGTAGTGAGTTGTTAGATTTTGACTTTTTCAACGGAGGAACAGGTTTCGATTGCGTCGGACCTTTTTCCGTCCCCGAGGAGCGGCCAGCGGGAGTCAAATTCTGATCCACTCTCTCCAATAGTGCATCCAAACACTGGCGTACTGTTCTCATTAACGGGGTCTCCCCATCGCCACCCCCAAAGCCCGGATTGATCATGGGGGGAGCGCCCCTGGAGGGATACTCAGGGGAGGAGCTCATGGAGGAGGGATTGCTGGACTCGTCCTGAGATGCTGAGGACCACTGAAAACAGGAAAAACGAAAACAAAACTAAAAAACATCTCTTAAAATGTTTAAAAACCTAAGACAGATACAACAACACTTATCCACAGAATGTCCCTTTACGATGTCAGCACGCAAAACCGTATTCATTCGAAAAGTCAACTGTACCTATAAGAGAACGTAGGTACTGGAGCCACAAGCAGCATCATATACAAGAAATAAAAATGCTCCTCTGGAGCATAAAAAAAGTAATATGGGTGATGGTGAGGTTGTAAAATCAAAAGAGGACTAGTCTTTAAAATGCTTAATATGGGGGCTAGGTTCAAAAATAGAAGAGGACTAGGTTGTGAGCGAATTAATATGGGCACAGCTTCGCCGAACAACCCATATTCGCGGTTTATAAACGTAAATCATTATGCATATCCATCCAAGCTACATTTAGTTTATAGTGCATAAACAATCTCTACTGCTACGTATATATATGTATTCGAGCGTAACGGAACTTTTATTTTAGCAAACTTTTTCTTTGAGAAACTCTTTATACTAACCAGTGCATTTTATCCATTTATATCTCAAGAATAATTTTAGGACTCTGATCTTCTATTTCCTTCCTGCTTGAACCAATAGCTTTAGCATAGCATGATATCCTTAGATCTCATCTCGTTGCTTGCTGCAGTTCAACACGACCACATAATGATAATTTAAGTATATATTCCTAGCAAGTCTAACAGTGTATGCAAACAACTAAATATATTCAATGAGTATTCAACTTCTTAAATTTCTTATTACTGACTGACACTGATAGCTCTGTATGCGACAGAAGTTAAGACGAAGCGTGAAATCCCGCGAATATGGGTTGTTCGGCGAAGCTGTGCCCATATTAATTCGCTCACAACCTAGTCCTCTTCTATTTTTGAACCTAGCCCCCATATTAAGCATTTTAAAGACTAGTCCTCTTTTGATTTTACAACCTCACCATCACCCATATTACTTTTTTATGCTCCAGAGGAGCATTTTTATTTCTTGTCCTTCTGACAGTTAAAATGATAACTTATCAGCAATGCGTTAATGGATACAATGATCTTGAACAGTGCCGTAGGTAGAGCAGAAAACTGATTATATCAATACATAGTACCACTGAATTCTCACCTCCGCCCCAAGCTTCGGCCGCTGCAACCTCTGTTTGTGGGTGGTATAAGGATAAAACTTTTTCGCCTCTCCAAACACCACTGGTCTATAGGCCCCATAGACCGTAGTGACCACTGGTCACTTCCCTCCATTTCGGCAATATGCCCATTGAAACGAGCGCAGTCGATTTACTATTAATGCCACCGACCAAAACGCCGAAAAACGCTGTTTTAAGGGGTTTGACCACTGGTCAAGCAAGACCACTGGTAACTTCTTTCGGTTTCGGCAATATGCTCATTGGAACGAGCGTAGTCAAATGCCCTCAACCAAAACGCCGAAAAACGCTGTTTTAGGCCGTTCGACCAGTAGTCAATAGGCCACATAGGCTGTAGTGACCAGCTGGCTTATCCCTTGGCAATTTTTTATGGGGGGGCTTCATGGGGGGGCCCCCATCGATGGGGGTGGGCTCACCCAAAATGGGGGAGCATATTTTAGAAATTTTTTTTCGAATTTTTGTGGGTTTTTTGCGTACTAACTGCTAAAAATCGCTAAAAAATGACGAATTTTAGGTGTTTTTAAGCTAAAATAGCGAAAATTCAGTCAAAAATCCGGCGAAGCCGGAAAAGTTTTTGAAAATTTAGGGTACAAATGGAAAAAATTGGCAATTTTTGGGGTTATGGGGGGGAGGTCGGGATTTATGGGGGGGCTCCTCGAATGGGGTGGGGAGGTCGCCGAATGGGGGGCGGCCCCCCACCCCCCCCCCACTAGGGATAAGCCAGACCAGTGGTCACTTCCGTCAGTTTCGGCGATATGCCCATTGAAACGAGCGTAGTCGATTTACTATATATGCCACCGACCAAAATGCCGAAAAACTTAGTTTTAGGCCGTTTGACCAGTGGTCCATAGACCCCAGATGCTGTAGTGTCCTGTGGTCACTTCGGTCGGTTTCGGCGATATGCCCATTGAAACGAGCGTAGTCGATTTACTATATATGCCCACGACCAAAACGCCGAAAAACGCTGTTTAGAGTGAGTTTTCCCAACTTTGACCCTGGGCGAGGAACCACAGGAGCCATGCTGACCAGTGGTCACTTCGGGCGGTATTGGCAGTATGCTCATCATTTTCAGCGACCCCGATTTACTATATTTGGGAACCACCCCAAGGCCGAAAAACGCCATTTTTAGTGACTTTTAGGCCATTTCTAGTAAAAGTGGGACTTCGAAATTTTCGCCCAAACAGGCCAAAAAAATGCAAAGTTTGCGCCCATCTCCTGAAAGCTAGGGAGCAAAATTAAAAAATCCCCCTCGTTACTTTATGCACCCTACTGGTAATTTTCAACAAAAGATACTAGACCTCTCCAGCTTCTACCCAGTTCTAGAAAAGTGTGACCAAAATTTGCGAAAAATAGCGAAAGTCCGACTTTGGGACCTTGGCACAGAGCCAAAATTGGCCAGGTGCCAAAATGACCAAAAAAAGGTAGCATGGGGGGATCCTGTCTACCAACATATAATAGTAGTATGGTGCCAAAATGCCCACATCGTTCCAACACTTAGCCGTAAAATGCATTTCCAATAAGCGTTATTCACCGAGAAAAAAAAACAAACGCACGGTAACTATCGCCTAGTGCAAAAATTCGAAGTTTCGAATTCGAACCAAAAGTATGGTGGTACTTGTAGTACTACTCGAGTTGTTTACGATGGTAACCTTTTTACCACTCCCGGACCTCTAATTAGCTGGCACCAGGCCAACACGGTCTCCAAGGGGCCGCGCAGACGCCTTTATACCCATATTATGTAGGGGCGCTATCGCGCCCCTACATAATAACGCAGTTATTACTGTGTTTCTCCGTCCAGAGTCTATGGTAGGAAGAGTGAGACACTCAGGTTCTCCTAATAGAATAAGCTTGCTAGACGCTCGGTACATTAAGATCGCAGTCTCGGGGGTGGTTCCGGTTATCATTGTCAAGCATGTGTCTGTATGTGAATGAACTAAAACGAATCCGACTGGTTACTGCAGCTGCCGTACCAGCTACATCAATCAAATTCGTTTTAGTTCATTCGTACATAAACACACGGTTAAAAACGCTAAGCGGTACCCCCTCCGAGTTCTCAGAGGGGTTACGTACACTTAAATACACAATTTTGACACGAGGTAAGCCATTAGACAAATATTCATGTTTTAGTTCAAACGCATATAAACACATGCTTAAGAACAATCATAACCGGTACCACTCCCGCGATTTCGGCCTACCAACATATAATAGTAGTATGGTGCCAAAATGCCCACATCGTTCCAACACTTAGCCGTAAAATGCATTTCCAATAAGCGTTATTTCGAGCATCTCGCAAGCTTATTCTACTAGGATGAGCTGAGTGTCTCACTCTTGAATCAATCAACTTACACAGGAGGAGGTAATGGAGGCTTCCAGTGGACAGGTGAGACTGTCCGACCATCGCTGGAGGACGGCCGGGATTTTGGAGTCCTGTATCATGTTCCGATGAGGTATGGGCAGTTTGCCCAGCAGATCACACAGGCTGAGGCACAGTTCCATAGTCTCACGTGACCCGGAGCGGGGCTCCAGGCTCAGGAGCCACATCCACATCAGCTTGAGGCCATAGCACTCCACAAACAGACGACGGCACACTTCTTGAGCATTCTCAAATAAGCAAAGTGGAAAACAGTAGACAAAACAAAAACACAGTTCAAGCAACATCTACAGGTCAAATACATTTAAAATCTATTTGATTAAAATTTTAAATTTTTTATCGAAAATTTTGAGATCACAAACGGCGGATTGTGCGTACCTGTAGAATTTGAACTAGGGCCCTTCGTTGGCTAATACTCTCGGCTCTCAGCATGAGACGCCCCACTTCCAGAATCTGTTCCCGATTACGCAGCGGCCCCATCGTTTCCAGTCTGGCAATTTCCTGATCCAGCTAAAACAACCCGACAGATAGCAATATGAATCCAAAAAAGTGACTGAAAATTGAATTTATAACACTATATACTCCAATAGGCTTTGACTTTTTCCGTCAAGATTGAAAATGAGGAAGAATACCAAAATGAGCAAACTCGAAATATCTTAATATTTTGGTCTTTAACCGCAGCTTCTTTGATACAGACCACGAAAAATCTAATATTGTAAAATTAAACTACACACAACTCTTCTAGGTAGTGCTGGCCAGCCTATGTATACATATATGCATGTATATGTAACGTTCGTTCGTACCATACATAGTCAACAAAGATCACAGCACAACCTACAATCTCAGCACCAAAGGCAGCCGCACTGAGTCTCTGCCTTCGACGTCTGCGTTTCTGTGACTGCTGCTGCTGTTGACTGGCGGCGCCTCTCCGTCTCCCTCCGCCGGTCGTCACGTGACCCGCCGTCCCATCCTCCGTCCCCTCCTCGTCGTCGTCGTCCTCGTCCAATTCCAGTTCCTCCTCCTCCTCCTCTTCCTCTTCACCGCCCAGACCGGGCTTGAAGAATTCCCCACCACGACCCACATAGCCGCGACAGGTCGGCGCCTCACCAAGGCTCCCTTCCGACTGCCTACAATACACACTGCATTAAGGGAAGAAAGTACGGTCTAAACCGGTTCCCTTGTGAACATGGCATTCAGGCGACGCGTAGCAAGAGTCATGCTAGATATGACTGATGCGGAGAGACAAAGGTTAGTGCCCCTCTATATGATCTTTTGGTTGAGTGAGCCACGGCAATAACAACAAAGTAATAAAAAATGCTCCTCTGGAGCATGAAAAAGTAATATGGGTGATGGTGAGGTTGTAAAATCAACAGAGGACTAGTCTAAAAAATGCTTAATATGGGGAGGTTCAAAAAAAGAAGAGGACTAGGTTGTGGCGAATTAATATGGGCACAGCTTCGCCGAGCAACCCATATTCGCGGACTGACAAATATATATACTACGTATTACATATGTATATATACCAGTGTTCAGTTTTAGCTACGGTGCGTAAATCATGGGGTAGCTCGGAGAGCACCCCATAATATGAGCTAAAACGGTCAAATGCAGCCTTTGAAAACGTTAATTAAGCAAAACTAATTAACGGTAAGGAGTTGAGAGCTAAAATTTGCATTTCTGAAATCTCCAGGCCAAGAGCTTTCGAATGATACCAAACTTGCCGGAAAAAATGGAGCTTTTGAAAAATCGACTTTTCTGACCACTTTGTCTGTGTGGTTTTTTTTTTCTGTTGTGTTAAATCCTTTACGCTTTTGTACAATTTTTGTGTCCAACAAGTTTTTCACATGGCTTATGGTGGTAACCTTTACCTATTATTATCTTGTTAGCATAGCAACCTTGAACATATTCTACTGTAGATTCATTTTTGCCCAATTTGGCTCCTAGCGATTTTTACAGACTGTCAAACATGGGGTTGCGAAGCGTTTGGACTTAGGAATTTTTCAGGGCCCCAACATAAAAAAATTGTCAAAAAGTCGTCTAAAATAGCGTTTTTCGGCCATTTGGTGGTGCGCATATATAGTAAATCAGGGGCGCTGAAAACGTTGAGCATATCGCAGAAACCGACGGATGTGACCCTCGGGCTGCATGGCGTCCGTGGTTCCTTCCATGAGGTCAAAGTTGAAAAAGGTCTTACCCAACACCAGCTATTTTCGGCCATTTGGTGGTGCCCTTTCTTAGGAAATCGGGGTCGCTGAAAAACGATGAACATATCGCCGAAACCGACAGATGTGACCTAGGGCTATGGCGCCCGTGGTTACTCGCCAGGGTCAAAGTTGGGAAAAGTCCCCAAAAACAGCTATTTTCGGCCATTTGGTGGTGGAAGTTGCCCTTATATAGGAAATCGGGGTCGCTGAAAACGATGAGCATATCGCCGAAAACCGCCGACGGATGTGACCCTCGGGCTGCATGGCGCCCGTGGTTCCTCGCCCAGGGTCCAAGTTGGGAAAAAGTCCCAAAAACAGCTGTTTTCGGCCATTTGGTGGTGCCCATATATAGTAAATCGGGGTCGCTGAAAACGATGAGCATACTGCCGATACCGTCCGAAGTGACCACTGGTCAACATGGCGCCGTGGTTCCTCGCCCGATTCAAAGTTGGGAAAAGTCCCCAAAAAAATAGCTATTTTCGGCGTTTTGGTTGGGGGCAAATATAGTAAGTCGACTACGCTCGTTTCAATGGGCATATTGCCGAAACCGATGGAAGTGACCACTGGTAACTATGGCCTCGGGGGCCTATTGACCACTGGTCAAATGGTCTAAAACTGCGTTTTTCGGCGTTTTGGTCGGGGGCTTATATAGTAAATCGACTACGCTCGTTTCAATGGGCATATTGCCGAAACCGATGGAAGTGACCAGTGGTCACCTCGGCTTAGGGGACCTATTGACCACTGGTCAAATGGTCTAAAACAGCGTTTTTCGGCGTTTTGTTCGGGAGCATATATAGTAAATCGACTACGCTCGTTTCAATGGGCATATTGCCGAAACCGATGGAAGTGACCAGTGGTCACTACGGCCTAGGGGACCTATTGACCACTGGTCAAATGGTCTAAAACAGCGTTTTTCGGCGTTTTGTTCGGGAGCATATATAGTAAATCGACTACGCTCGTTTCACTGGGCATATTGCCGAAACCGATGGAAGTGACCAGTGGTCACTACGGCCTAGGGGACCTATTGACCACTGGTCAAATGGTCTAAAACAGCGTTTTTCGGCGTTTTGGTCGGGGGCATATATAGCAGTCGACTACGCTCGTTTCAATGGGCATATTGCCGAAACCGATGGAAGTGACCACTGGTCACTATGGCCTCGGGGGCCTATTGACCACTGGTCAAATGGCCTAAAACAGGGTTTTTCGGCGTTTTGGTCGGGGGCATATATAGTAAATCGACTACGCTCGTTTCAATGGGCATATTGCCGAAACCGATGGAAGTGACCACTGGTCACTATGGCCTCGGGGGCCTATTGACCACTGGTCAAACGGCCTAAAACAGCGTTTTTTGGCGTTTTGGCCGGGGGCATATATAGTAAATCGACTACGCTCGTTTCAATGGGCATATTGCCGAAACCGATGGAAGTGACCAGTGGTCACTACGGCCTAGGGGACCTATTGACCACTGGTCAAATGGTCTAAAACAGCGTTCTCGGCGTTTTGGTCGGGGGCATATATAGCAATCGACTACGCTCGTTTCGATGGGCATATTGCCGAAACCGATGGAAGTGACCAGTGGTCACTACGGCCTAGGGGACCTATTGACCACTGGTCAAATGGTCTAAAACAGTGTTTTTCGGCGTTTTGGTCGGGGGCCTGGTCAAATGGTCTAAAACAGCGTTTTTCGGCGTTTTGTTCGGGAGCATATATAGTAAATCGACTACGCTCGTTTCAATGGGCATATCGCCGAAACCGACGGATGTGACCCTCGGGCTGCATGGCGCCCGTGGTTCCTCGGCCTGGGTCAACGTTCGGAAAAGTCCCCAAAAACAGCGGTGGGTGGGTCCTGTGTGGGTCAAAATGAGATCGAATATGCTGCCACGTACTCTACAGCAATACCAAAAATGGAAGAAGACAAGTAGGAAAAATGCTCCTTGCAGTCGCATGTAAAATGCAATATGAGCTAAGGGCAGCATTTAAATACGCAAAAGACAAGAGTTAAAATAATTAATATGAGCCAGCATCTAAATGGGTAGAAGACAAGATTCAAAATGCTTAATATGAGCCAGCATTTAAATGTCTAAAAGACAAGATTTAAATGCTTAATATGAGCAGCTCGCTTTCTCGGGCTCATATTGACGCCACATTTGCAGCCACTTAAATGACTCCTTCAAGGCCCGTTATTTTCGCCAATGTGACATGCGACAAATACCTATTTATTTGTCAAGTTGTCTAACCACAAGATAACTCTAAGCAATTTAATTAAAACAAACGCTTTTATTTCGAAAACGTATTACATGTCAGCTTATTTCTGTACTTACAGTCCAGCTCATCTCTTTCAGAAGTCAGTTATAGCAAGCTGCCAGCTGAAATCGCACTAGTATGTAAGTTAAACTATAATATAACAAGCGCTATAATATGCGGGGCTAGAGCTATAACGTCATTACGATTACGTGCTGTGTAGTGTGCTGAATAAGGATCTGACAGTTCCTGCAGTTGTCTTTATAGCGACTAATAGAGGCGTTTAGGTCAGGAGATGTGTATATACATTTTAGTCGACATTTCTTGACCCTCACTGAGTACCTTGATGTTTACTTACAAGCTTGAAGGCGTCAATATGAGCCCGAGAAAGCGAGCTGCTCATATTAAGCATTTAAATCTTGTCTTTTACACATTTAAATGCTGGCTCATATTAAGCATTTTGAATCTTGTCTTCTACCCATTTAGATGCTGGCTCATATTAATTATTTTAACTCTTGTCTTTTGCGTATTTAAATGCTGCCCTTAGCTCATATTGCATTTTACATGCGACTGCAAGGAGCATTTTTCCTACTTGTAATAATATACAACTATGATAAACGAGTTTTAGCGGAAGCAAACATTTCTTTCGATAAATTCTTAATATTTACTGTGCATTTTAACTATTGATATATGGTTAAACCATTGATATACAAAACTCTATATTTCAACAATAATTTCAGGACTCTCTCCGACGATCTTCTATTTCTATTGAACCGTTAGCGTTACAATCATAGCCTTGGTTCTTTCTAGTTGCTTGCCGTAGTCCAGCACAACCAAATTACTATATAGTTTACGCATATATAAGCAAGCAACTTGCAGCGATTGTTTAACTGCTGGAATTGTTATTATTGACTGACAATAATGGCATTGTATATGACAATCGCCATGGCGAAGCGTGAAAGCCCGCGAATATGGGTTGCTCGGCGAAGCTGTGCCAATATTAATTCGCCAAAACCTAGTCCTCTTCTTTTTTTACCTAGGCCCCATATTAAGCATTTTTTAGACTAGTCCTCTGTTGATTTTGCAACCTCACCATCACCCATATTACTTTTTCATGCTCCAGAGGAGCATTTTTATTACTTGTCCTTCTGTCATTTTAAAGGATCCCTTTCCAGCAATGCGGCAATGGATACAAGGAGCTTGAACAGTGCCGTAGGTAGAGCAGAGAAGTGATTATATAAATATAAGTGCAACTGAATTCTAACCTCCGCCCTAAGCTTCGGCCGCTGCAACCTCTGTTTGTGGGTGGTATACAAGGAGAAAACCTTTTCGCCTCGCCAAAGACTTCGACAGTATGCCCATCGTGTTCAGCGACGCGGATTTACTGTATGGGTACCGCCAGAGGGCCGAAAAACACTTTCAGGGGTTTGGCCAGTGGTCAATAGGCCTCATAGACCGTAGTGACCACTGGTCACTTCCTCGATTTCGGCAATATGCCCAATGAAACGAGCGTAGTCGATTTACTATAAATGCCCCCAACTAAAACGCCGAAAAGCGCTGTTTCAAGGGGTTCGACCACTGGTCAATAGGCCCCATAGACAGTAGTGACCACTGGTCACTTCCCTCGATTTCGGCAATATGCCCAATGAAACGAGCGTAGTCGATTTACTATATATGCCCCCAACCAAAACGCCGACAAACGCTGTTTAAAGGGGTTTGACCACTGGTCAATAGGCCTCATAGACCGTAGTGACCACTGGTCACTTCCCTCGATTTCGGCAATATGTCCATTGAAACGAGCGTAGTCGATTTACTATATGTGCCACCAACTAAAACCCCGAAAAATGCTGTTTATAGTGAGTTTTCCCTACTTTGACCCTGGGCGAGGAACCACGGGAGCCATGCTGACCAGTGGTCACTTCGGGCGGTATTGGCAGTATGCTCATCATTTTCAGCGACCCCGATTTACTATATTTGGGCACCACCCCAAGGCCGAAAAACGCCATTTTTAGTGACTTTTAGGCCATTTCTAGTAAAAGTGGGACTTGGAAACTTTTCGCCCAAAACAGGTGAAAACGCAAAGTTTGGGCTCATCTCCTGAAAGCTACAGAGCGAAATTAAAAATCCCCCTCGTTACTTTGTGCGCATAGTCCGAAATATTCAAATAAAATAAACCAAACCGATCTAGCTGCTAGCCTGTGAAAAAAAGTTGATTTCAACCGAAGTGCCAAAATAGCGAAAGTCCGACTTTGGGGCCTTGCACAGAGCCAAAGTTGGCCGAGTGCCAAAATGACCTTCGTTTGGTAGCATGGGGGGATACTGTCTACCAACATATCATAGTAGCATTGGACCAAAATGCCCACATCGTTCCAACACTTCGCTAGAAAATGCACTTCCAATAAGCGTTATTAACCGAGAAAAAAAAAACAACCGCACGGTAACTCTCGCCTAGTGCAAAATTTCGAAGTTCCGAATTTTAACCAAAAGTGTGGTGGTTTACGATTGTAACACTCGAGTACTTTACGATGGTAACATTTTTATCCCTCCCGGACCTCTAATTAGCTGGCACCAGGCCAACACTGTCTCCAGAGGGCCGCGCAGACGCCTTTATACCCATATTATGTAGGGGCGCTATCGCGCCCCTACATAACAACAACATACACCAATGATAGGTGCTTATCTTTCAGAACTAAAATAGTGCACATTTGCACAACCAGGACACAGCAGCAGATTTTTATGGCGTTTGCCTACTGAACAGTATCGACCAAAACAGCGGCCCAATCAAGCTAAGTAAAAACGAAATGAACGAATAATTGAAAACGTGAATAATCTTACCCAAATCTCTCATACTGATAATCGAATACTATCTCTTCACCGACCTCGATATCTCGAAGGGCGAAAAAGCCTACACGCAGAAATCCATTTACTGTCCACTGAAAAGTATGTAGCATACACATAATACGAACCATGCCATACATAATTGCGTATGCACTGATTTACACAAAAAATTGATTATATATACGTTTACCACAAAAATAAAATCAAATTCCTCAACCCCCTCCCACTAGTTACTGATTAGCTAGATAACATAACTACTACTACATATACTACACTAGAAACTACATGTAGATGGGCAGAGCCTGTGCGGAACCACCTTTTGAGTTTCGGCATTGGGCTGACAGCTGTGATTGACGAATCGGGTGAGGGCGCCCTTCCGCGTAGCGTCCACCACCTCCTCAGAGCTCAGGGCCATGAAGTAGTGGAACCGCTCCTCGCCCTCTCGCTTGTACTGGCGCAGACGTCGATAGAACTGGGTGCAGTTCATCACCTCGCCCACAAACTCCATAATGAAAGCTCCTCTGTAACAACCAATAGAATAAAACAAAATGAAGAATCCTAATTACAAGAAATAAAAATGCTCCTCTGGTGTAATGTGTGAGTTGTGATGTGTGTATGTTTTAGTGAGTTTATTTTAATGTGAAATTTTAGTAAGAGTGGTGTTTATGATAAGAAATATATGCTGTTTAAATTTGGGTTGAAATTAGTTTAAAAGTGTTTGCTTTACTGTGTTTAAATGCGCTATATTTTATTCAGCCCACTTAGCTACTAGGTGGCGCTGTTTGTCCTTTGAAGTTTCTCTGGATGCTCGCTGAGCATCCTGTTTGCAAAGGGGGTCTCAAAACTAGCCAATCAAAATCTATCAGGTGTCTCTCTCAGCATCTCTTTCAAAAACTAGTCAGTCTTAGTTTTTCTCTCTCTCGCGTGCGGCCGTTTCTTTTATACTGTGCGCCTTATTTATTCACGCTGTTTGCCTTGCATTTTTGGATCACCTTCCGGTACTTGTAAGTTATTGTCTTGTTTCTTTTTTATATAGACTCCGAGGCGACCTTGTGAGTCGAACCAAAATGTATTAGGGGTTTACTATATTGGTATATTATTTTATTCTGTTTAATAATTAATATTACGCTTTGTTTTTAGGAAAAGTTTTTGAATGCTATGCTCTACCATGTTGTCAGCCGCGACGGCTTAGGGATCTATCTTTGAGATATTATTAGAAGGGGGTTTAATATTTGGGGATTGAATCTGTATTGAGTAATTTGGCTTATATTTGTGAACGTAAATATTTCTGTCCTGATTTATTTTAACGTGTCCCTACACTTTATTACTGTGTGAACTCCCCTTTTCTGTATTTTTGCTATGAATGTATTCCTGTCTAAATTTTCTATACAGTCCTGTAATATTTCGGGAGTCGCTCCCTTTGTTCCTTTAGTCTTTATTAAATGCGGTCTCAGTTACGGAGCCGTTAGGGTGTCCTTAGCTTAGGTTTTATTAGAACTGTATAGTCGGTAGGTAGGATTCTGAGTTATTCCAGTCTTAGGTAGTTTAATTATTCACTGAGCGTGTATTTAATTTGTTCAAAGTTCCTTCTGAGATTGATAGTTAGGCATTTGTTTGTCCATCTAGAAAGCCTTATTTAGTTATTTGTTAGGTTTAAATATTCTTGGCGAGATCCTGCCCAGGTCGACTGGAACATAAGTCTCCTCCAGGTTCGTCGTTTCCATACGCGCACAGTTTCCACCCGTAAAGTTTGGTTGCCCATACACTTCCAACTTTACATTAGGCTGCCAGTCCTCGACCTTTTTCTTTCTTTTCCTAGTTTGGTCCCTTTTATTTTTGTGCTTCCTGGTTTTGATCTTGTCATAACAGTAGTGTATTTGTTTGTCCTTGTGCTTCTCGGATTTGATCTCCTAGTATTTTTGTTGTGTTTTTTTAATTCAGTCATTCTTTTAATTAATTCAGTATTTTGTTTCAACTTGAGTTTTTATTCTAACTAATCGTACGTGTTTAATTGTTGCTTTACATTTTTGTGCAACTATTCTTCGCATTCTATAGAAATGTCTGTCCAAGATTCACCTGTGAAAACGTCTAAGGCTTCGACCAAGCCGGCTGATACGGCCACTTCAAGCGACGCGATGGATAACCGGCCCTTGAACCCAGATGGTTTTGGGCGGTTGTTTTCACAACCGACCTTAAGCAAACATTCCTCCACTCAGTCCTCGGCAAGTCAGGCCTCAGCGGGCCCTGCTTCTACAAGCGCAACGCTTAGTAGACCGTACTTAAGATCAGACTCGGCCAGAAATAAGGCCTCCAAAAGGGAGGAAATATTCGAAGAAGTCACGGATCAGGGTCACGACGACCAACAAGAGGATGAGGCCTCACAGAAGACCGATGAGTTCCTGTCACCTACGGATCAGGGTGAAGTTATCGAAGACGAATGGGACGAACAAGCAAGCCTTAGAGATCAATTGGAGTTCCTTCGGCTCAAACTGGCTCGGATTGATTCTTCTCTCCGGAACAGAGAGACCGACAAGGAGCCATTAACAGAACCCGTGCCAGGTATTTCTGACGTTTCGGATCTACGAGCATTTATTAACCAATTGGAATTGAATTTGTTTCAGCAGCGACCACGCTTGGGGTCGGATAGCTCTATTGTGCGTAGGCAACTCGGAGCTAAGCCATTTCCTCCGTTTACCCGCTCTAAGCCGCGGCGGCAAGAGGGGGACGGACCTCTACGACAACCTGGGGTAGCAGGCCCTAGTGAACCAGCAGTGTCAGGCCCACGGTTTAGCTCAACAGCTCATATTGACCTCACACGGTCAAAGCGCCCGAAACGGGCTAGCAGCAGTCAACGGCCGGACAGTGGTGATCCAGAACCAGAACCGGATAGAAAACCGAAAGTGCGCGGGCCCATGGATGCGTGGGTGGTTCCGTTACGGGACCAACCCACTGTGCCTGCCCGGCACCAGTCCCAGGCGCCGGACACTGCTGGCCTCTTTCGAGTGAGGGGTCTAACTGAACAGGAATATAGTGTGATCAGAGGCCTGCTTACAGCATGGATAGCAGAGATCCCGAGAGAAACATGGGAGGCACTCGAGCAGAATTTTCCTCGAGTTTGTATGGAGCTATTGCGTATGTGGCCCAACCCAAGTGTGGACCCAGATGCAGGGGCTCCCCCGTTTCACATGGGGCAGTCTCGGCCGGCCCGGCAGTCGAGCCCAGAGCCAGCCCACAGCCGTAGAGGGAGCCAACAGAGGGTTCCACCACTTGTAGATTTGGATTCATCTGATGATCAGGTGAGAGAATCGCCGGTGGCGCAACCCCGTCGGCGCCGAGAGGATATGCGTTGGTCTAGAACCCCATCACGGGGCTATCCGTCGTCATCACCAGTGCGTAGAACGTCTAGTCCTAGACACTACTCACGTGATCGGGATTATCCTGGCTCTCGGCGAGAGCGGTCGCAACGACCACGTCCTTCAGAGCATCGAGAACCATCTTCATACGAGAGTTTTAAACATCTGGGTGAATACCTGAAGGGCTTTAAGGGGGTTAAACCCTTTCAGGGTTCACAGAGCAGCATCAAGTTCACTAGCTGGTTGGCAAATTTTGAAACCACAGTAAAGGTTCATGACGAGGTATGAAGTATAGAATTCTGTGGACCTTACTTGATGACAAGGTTAAAGAGTCTATGACTCCCTGCCCACCGGATACTTTCGAGGACCTAGTGACTAGGATCCGACAGTTGTATGAACCCTTGCCTGTTACTACGGAACAATATGCAGAGCAATTTTATAGCAGGATGCAGGAACCACAGGAAAAGCCACACGATTATATGGCAGCGTTGCGCTTGCTAGCGGTGCAAGCCTTCCCATTCGAACCTGGCTTTGATCGAGAAAAGAAGGTGGTTGCTCAGTTCAAAAGAGGACTGAAATCGGACTTGCGATCTAGAATGGCGGCCCCACTGGCCGACATTCAATTCTGGCCTCATGTGCGGGAGAACGATCTGATAACTCGGGCTTTACATATTGTGGAGTCGGTGCAGGTTGAATTGGACAAAGAACAGGCTGTTACGGTTTTTAGCGCCCAAAGCCAGGGCCCACAATGCTATAATGCTACACAGGGGAGACCCCAGCAGGACCAGCAGCGGTCTCAACAGCAGAACCAGAATCGTAACCAGGGTTAAACGTAATGACGAGCGACCACCACCACGCCCGCCTATGAGCAGGTGTTGGTATTGCGGCTTGGTCGGTCATAGGCAACAACAGTGCCCGGATTATCTACAATACCTGAATCAGAATGATCAGGGTCAGCATCAGGCAAGGGGTAATACTCATACACAGTATCGGAACAGAGGTCAGGAGGGTGACCCCCCTGCCCGGAGCCGCTACGACCAGAACCAGCGGAACCAGGGGCAAAGGAATCAGGACCAGCGTAACCAGCAGGAGCCGCAACGGCAACAAGGCCAGCAGGACCAACGGAACCAACGACAACAGCCGGTTAGACCCCGCTCTATTAGCCGGGGTTATGTAGGTCCACGTCGGTATGAAGGTTTCCCGGAAACGGGAAACGAGAATGCGGGGCACGGGCAGTAGACCTGGCCCCGTGTCCCGCACCGACAAAGCCGTCTGGTGAAATGGTCTGTGCGGTTCAAGCTGTTGTTTTTAATAATTCTAACCTTACTAGTAAACCTAATAATGAACCCTACTGGAACCACGGTGGTCTTTGGAGTAGTGACTCGGAAAGTGAGGACGAAGGAGGCGACCCCCTTCCCCCACGGGACCAGGAACCCGCCTGCTTGTATTTGAATACAGACACAAATCAGGATGTAAATCCCTGGAAATGCCCGTGCAAGACCTGCAAGCAAGTACGTCGACGGGCCGAATGGTTCCCCGAAGAGGAAGTGGTCCTCGCAAATGGGGGTTTCCCGGACGGAGGAGACGTGGTCTATGATGGCGAAGGCAACCTTCGACCATATAAATACTGGAATCGATGGCGGAAAGAAGTGAAACCCTTTGGTGATGGAGGGGCCTCCCAGCGCCCTGTCCCGTATAGTAGGCGGTGGAAGCGTGCACCTGGTACTGAATGGAATATGCTTACTACAGTGCGTAAAGCTATGAAGTGGCAAGAAAATTCCGCAGTCATGGCAGCACAGACTCGTGCCAGGCAACCTGGTGCGGGCACAACCCGGAGGCAAAGGAAGACATCTACCTCGAAGGAGGTACAAACGGACCCTATCGAGGTTATCCGGCCTTTACAACAATGGACGTCAACTCGGACAGAGAATCAATGGGGAGACGGGGCTCATCGCAAAAGCCCTGGGGAAAACCAGGCCCCTGTAAATGGGGAGCAAGCTAAAAGCCCTGGGGAAAACCAACCCTCGGGTACCGGGCTTTCAGCAGTAAGCACTGGGGAAACCCCAACGTCAGAACTGGCGGTAACTACTCAGGTGGTGCCGGAAACTCCCATCCCCACGAAGAAACCGCCCAGTATTGTGGTTAACTGGGGCGTCTCCACCCAAGCGATCGAGTTCTTTGAAACCTTGGTCAGCAGCGAACAATCCTAGCCGACGAGAGCTCACAGAAACGGACGTATCGGATGACGAATCTGGTATCTCAGGCCTAAAGTTAGCGCCAGTTGAAGTTCATAGGTCCGGAGCTACTCCAGTAACACCTCTGAAATTGCGAAAGGACACTCAGGGTGAGTGGGAACCGGTAGAAAAAGGGATGAAACATCCAAAAACACCAGCACAACCCGGTGTACCTACCCGTAACAGATTCGCCCTATTGGAAACCTCGGAGTATGCCGTTATCCGACAAGGTTGGGCGACTGTTAATCAAGCTGTCCAACAAGCTCACGTGGTCGCCCAATCTATAGGCGAACAGATTCATCAGCTGGCTGTTAACGTAATGTCCGTGACGGACCAGGTCCAGTAGTCTACCCAGAACTTCGAACAACTATTGGCCGAATTTGTCCAGAAGGATTTTGAATGGACTTTGGAACTGCAACAGAAGGGGACCTTCCGTGAACCAGACCAGCCTATCTGGTCGGAGGACCCGCCGCAACCTCGCAAGGGTAGACGGGGAATTCGACTAAACGACCCGAATGAGATCGTTGTGCTGGATAGCACACCTGTAGACGGGGAACCGGCACCTGTGGTGCAGGAAGATACTTCCACTAATATGGACGACGCTACAGCACTACAACAGGACGAGGTAGTAACAACCGCAGGAACGGACGTTCCGTCCGGAAATTTAGGCGAAAGTGGCATGTCTACCGTGACTCAGCGAGAAGCGACTTCTACTGATCTCGGGGACAAATATGGAATATGGGACTTAGAGCAACAGCTTCGTGCCGCCCTTAGTCCAGCTCAACGAGTCGAGTTCAACCTAGATGTAGAAGCCAGTGACAACGAGGATGATAGTGGGCAACCCACAGCGCAAACTAAGCACCTAAATAGAGCGGTTCTATCTGTACTGAATGGGACGGCACCATTCTTTGTCTCGCAGTGTACTCATATCGCCTTGAAGAAAAGTCCGTATGTGATTGTGGAGGTCAGAGGCATTAAGACACTAGCCCTGCTGGATACAGGGGCCAACATTTGTTTGATGTCCAAGCATTTCTTTGACCAACTCAATAGCAACAAACGCCTACATTTGGACGAAACCAAAGCTACGGAGGTAGCTACGGCTGCCGACGACCGGAGCCTGGCTATATTGGGTACAACTAAGATTGCCTTCAAACTGCATGGCGTTCGGTATGAATATACTTTTAATGTTACAAATAGTTTACAACAAGATTTTATTATTGGCTACGACTTCCAGGCAGACCATAATTGGGTGATCTTTCCTCACCAACACCTTCTTTTATGCGACAAGAAGAAGGTGCCGTTGCTGACCCCAGGCGACCTGCAGGCCTTAGCTAACCGTTTCAGTATAGCCGTGTCCTGTACGGTATATTATTGTATGCGGGAAACGTGCAAACTTCCCCCTAGATCGGAAGTTATGGTCCCGGTTCGTTGTTGGCTTGGTGGTGCAGTAAAACCAGCTATTAATCAGGCAGTTGTGTTCGAACCATCAGAGGAGGTCCTCGAGGACTATGAAGTCTATCCAGTACCTGGAGTCTTGGAAGTATCTTCTCAAGTGAATTACATCAAGGTTTATAATCCCCTGGACAGGACGGCTCAGTTACCAAAGGGGTTACCCCTCGGACAAGCGGAGCCGGTCACTACGGTTACGGAACGACAAGGGTTCCGCTATGCCGCCGAGCTAGGTGTTAACTTTGCACAAGTACACCCCCATTTGGCTAGTTGGGCGACCCATCCAGCCACCCGCTTGAATGAGAAAGAACTGCGTTACGCCCTAGAGGAGGTAGAACAATTGGAGCCGTACCACCCAGGTGACACGGTGCCTATGGTTAATAGTGTGGGTAATGCAATACCAGTTCCAAGGTGGGTCGACCCCACAGTGTGCGTTGCCGAGGCTGACCAGAACTGGGGTTACGAGGAACCCCCAGCATTGACTGAAAAAGGCCTCCAGGCCTTTAATGATATGCATTATTCCGCCGACGAAATGACTTCACAACCTATGCCATCACTAGAGGAACGCCAACAATTCATCGACGAGAACGTGGATTTTGATTCTATGTTTCTTGACGATGAGGGCAAAGCGAAACTAAGGGACATATTGGTCGAATTCTATGATGTGGTCGCCAGACCGGGTAACCCGGGGCGGACCAAAGTGGACCAGCACGTGATCGACACTGGCAAGGAAGGACCAGTTAAAGGTAGATCTTATCGGTATAACCCTAAAGATAAAGCGGAGATTGAGAAGCATATACGGGCAATGTTGGATGAAGGGGTCTGTTCCCCTTCTACTAGTCCTTGGTCTTCCCCGTGTATCTTGGTCGGCAAGAAGGACGGGACCACACGTTTAGTCATTGATTATCGTCGGCTAAACAAAATCACAAAGAAGGATAATTACCCGCTGCCCAAAATCGACGAAATTTTGGATCAACTCCAAGGGGCAGTAATATTCTCGACTATCGATCTAGCGGCTGGGTATTGGCAGGTTGAGGTCTATCCAGAACACCGGGAGAAAACGGCCTTCGTGTCCCATATGGGCCTCTTCCACATGAATGTCATGCCGTTCGGGTTGTGTAACGCACCCGCAACATTCCAACGACTGATGGAGAAGGTTTTGACGGATTTGCCCGTGTACATTGATGACGTGTTGATTCCATCTCCCGATCAGGACACTCATTTGGAGATGATCAGGTCGACCCTGACTCGTCTGCGCGACAACGGACTACGCATTAAGCTCAAGAAATGTTGTTTTGCTCGCGAATCAGTTCCCTTCTTGGGCCACTACGTGGGCCGGAACGGCATTAGTGTGGACCCGGACAAGGTTAAGGCGGTGTCTCAGCTTAACCCACCAAAGGACGTGAAGGGTATCCGATCTTTCCTAGGAATGTGCGGTTATTATCGACGGTTTGTACTTAATTATGCTAAAGTGGCCGCCCCTCTAACGGATTTATTGAAGAAGGGTGTGCCTTTTGTTTGGTCTGAAGCTTGTCAACACGCTTTTGAGGAGCTGAAACGGCATTTGACTCAAGCCCCAGTGCTAGCCTTTCCCGATTTTGACAAAACGTTTTATGTGTCTTCTGACGCTAGTAAGCGGGGTTTTGGTGCCATTTTAGAACAGCAGTTTTCCGTGCCGCGTAGCGCGGATAAGCCCAATGGACCACGGGTGCTACGAGAGCGGCCAGTTGCTTATGCTAGCAGGACCCTGACTCAAGGCGAGAAGGGTTACTCCGCGACGGAGATGGAAGCGTTTGCGGCTCTATGGGGTTGTCAGAAATTTCGACACTATTTGTCGTGCAAACAGTTTGTTCTCCGAACTGACCATCAAGCAGTCAGGGACCTGTTGAATAACATCAAGGCTCTGGGTCAAGGTAAGCTCGCTAAGTTTGCTCTTAGTATGTTAGAATTTGATTTTACGGTGGAATATCGGCCGGGGCGTGAGAATGTGGGTCCTGATTGCTTGTCAAGACTGGATCCAATTGATGAGCCTGAAGATAGTGAGCATGAAGCAACAGCGGCTATGTATCCACCGGAAGTGTTCGCCTTGACGGCGGCACTTCCCGCGCCACCTACCCTGCTTACCTGGAAACGAGAGCTTCGCGACGAAGAGGAATTTGCGATTTTATTGGATTTCCTGGAACAGAAGAGGTTACCAACTAATCGACAAGAAGCACAAGAGGTAAAGAAATTACGGTCTACATTTTTTATTAGAGATGGGGTGTTATATCGTTGGCACTTGAACAAACACGCCGAGCGTAGAGGGCTACCCTTCCCTACTGTGGTAGTGCCTAAGGCCCAGCGGGAGCAACTCTTGCAGGAAGTTCACTCTGACTTTACGACGGGGGGTCATCGGGCCCACCAAAATGCAATGGCCAGCTTGGAAACAAAGTATTGGTGGCCTCGCATGTCCCAAGATCTAGAGGATTTTATTGCTCAGTGTAAGCCCTGTGCGAAATTTAATCAAGGGCCACGCCGATATCAGGCTACAATGCAGAACACGGTGGTGGTACGGCGACCGTTAGATGTCGTGGCTATGGATGTGATGCACTTCACACAGAAGGAGACCAACAGAGGTAACACATGTGTATTGTGTATAGTCGACTATCTCACGCGCTACGCGGAGGCATTTGCTATGCCCAACGAGCGGGCGGAAACCACTGCGTACTGGTATTTTAATGGCTTCGTAGCCCGGTGGGGTGTCCCTGCCCGGGTCTTGACAGATCAGGGACCGAATTTCATGTCCGTCTTTCTAAGAGCCTTGGTGGATGCCAGCGGCTCTGAGCGACTCAGAACTACTGCATATCACCCTCAAACGAACGGCGTAGTGGAGCGCTTCAACCGGACAATACGTAGCTTGGTAGCCAAGTACGTGAATTGTTTCCAGTCCGACTGGGATGACTATTTACCTTGGGGGCTGTCCATCTACAGAGCAACGATTCACAGTGCCACGAAGGAAACACCTCATTTTCTGATGACAGGTAGAGACTACCGATATCCACTGGATAATTTCTTTCAGCTTCCTGGTGAGGAAGGTACCACCCAGAATTATAGCGACGCACGTAGCCAGCTACTGGCCCGGATGAATGAAGCTTGGCAGTTGGCGCATGAAGCCTTGCAAGAGGCAGCATTGGTTAACAAGGAAAGGTACGACCTGAAAGCTTCACCTGTTGAGTATAAGCCAGGTACCCTGGTTATGCTTAATATTGAGAACAAGAATGTACCTACAGGTTTGAGTAAGAAGTTACGGCCTAAATATGAGGGACCTTATCGGGTTTTGGACAAGATTTCTGTAACGAATTATCGTATTGCTCGCACTAACGGGTTAAGTGACCCGGTGGTGGTTAACATCAACCGATTAAAGCCTTTTCTGGACGCCCCAGTGAAATTGCCAGTGGTTACATTGTAGGCAACCTACAGTGTACGTACGATGCAGCATTAGTTTCTGTAATAGGCCTTGCGTAACACAGGGATCCTTGTGATTGTATAGTAATGTGTGTTAATTTTCTTTTAAGGAATTCCTATTTTTGTATTAGCTAGGGTTTTATTTCTAACAATTGGTGCTTGCATTATTTGTGTTGCATAATCCCTTAAGTAGGGTGGGGCTTAAATTTTTCTTCAGGGCCTCCCTTATGATTTATTGTTTTCGGTGTAAAGTGGGGTTTTTCTTCTTCTAATTTCCTCTTTAACTCCTTAACTTATGGCTGTAAAATCTAGCCATAGGTTTTCTTTTCTCTCTCTTATCTATCCTAACAGGGGGATTCTCTCACTTTTACTTTAAAAATTTACCTATGGGGGTCTTCTTTTAACTCTAAGGGATTGTCTTTCGTTGTAAATTGTTAAGGGGGCCCTATCATATCTCTCTATACATATAGTGTATGCTTTATTGCATACACTGCGTGTGTGTTCGTATGTATGTCTCTAACCTGTGTATGTGTAGCGCTTTTTCTTTTTCTCCCTTTACGTAGGCTAACTGTAGGTAGGTCACCCTCTCTTGTGTGTGTAGTTTTCTTTTTCCCTATTTTTCTATCTCACTTATCATGCTTTAGTTTCACCTTCTGTTAGTTTTTGCACTTTTTCTGAGGCCTATTTTAGATTTTAGTTGGTGCTTGAATGCTTGGTTGGGTGATTTAAGTGGACGGGTGCATGAGTGCTGGGCATAAACCAGGGGTCGCCCGTCAGCTGGAATTTGTTGGGATGGCGTTTCCTTTTGGGGCTTGTTCGTACAGAAATTGGTCGTGTGGTCACAATAAGACTGCCTTGTTGTGCTCATCTGCCTGGTCCACTGAAGATAGGGTCATTAGTATACGCCAGCTCTTGCTTTACCACATGTTAACCGTGTTGCTGCGTTTATAATTTCACATTTAATTTTGCGTGCTATTTGATCCAGGGCGTTACGAACATTATCTTATTTTATTGGGAAAATGGCAGAATGGCCCCCACCATTCTTTGGAGTGGATAACCCGCCAACAGAAGGGCGCGCGGCCGCGCGGCGCACGCCGGGGACTCGCCAGGGAGAATCTATCGCTGGGGGGGCACCCCGGGGAGGGGAGAAAAAAGATTGGGCCCCCCCCGCGCGGGGCGCTTGTGTCCCCCCGCCCCCCCCGCGGCGGCCGCCCCCCCCCGGCGAGCGACAGACGACGGGGGGGGAGCGCCCCCCCCCCCCCCCGCCCGGGGCCGGCACCGGCGGGGGGGACGGGTGGGGGTGAGGCACCCCCCGCCGCGGGGGAGGTGGTGGTGCTTCCCCCCCCCCCTCTCCTGACGGCGGGCGGGGCATCACTACGGCGGGGGGGGGGTTATATCGGGGGGGGGTACGGCGGACGTCAATTGTATCATATTATTCCATCATTACGGCGGAAGTTCCTCCCACCCCATCGTTCCATCAGTCCAGCGGCGGTGTTATTTACTGTTCCATCCTATATCATTGCCTTTCCAATCCTGCCATCTATATTGACTTTTATCTCTGGATCTGACTTTACCTCAATGTTGGACTACCTCTACTTGGACCTTCTCTATTTGGACTACTATTACCTTAAATTTGATTGCTCAACCATGAAGACTGCCCTAATATGACTTTTATTTAACCCGGATTCATAACTCCCGATTGTGACGACCCGATGAAGACTAATTTTTGCTCAATTTTTGCCTTATTTCCCGATTTGTGCCATTCCAGCGATATGGACGCTTTACTGTATATAGATTCTTAAAGAAGACGATTCCCTATTTGGTGACTTTTAACTAGTTTATTTTTGTGTTTCAAAATGTACGTATTTTACGTATCTTATTTTTGTGCCGTACTTTTGTGGTGTTTCTAACATTTAAAAACTTAACCTTTTTCCGAGCTTTATTCTAAATTTTAGAGTTTCTTTATTTATCTACTTACATTTTACCATTTTCTTGAGCTTTCTTATCTAAAACATTAGATTTTCTAACCATTTATTTAACTTTTTACCATTTTCCTTGAGTTTTATCTTACAAATTAACCAAAATTCTGCGTATTTTGTAGTGATCTTTGTCTGTGTTTCATGCATAATGCTGCTTTTATATGTGATCTGATGTATAATTTTATATGCCATGTCAGTATTTTGTTTGTTTTAATCACATAACCAAAGTTCTGTTCAAAAGTTTTACTAAAACTGGGTTTATTCTTTTCTTGAAGCTTCTATTTTCGTAATTTTATTAACGGGTTTGATTGCGGGTTTTGTGTCTTTTAATGAGTATTTGGTAATCTGACGCAACGTCAGAAGATGTGTGACGCACCAGCCATGTCCCAGCTTGTGTCCTTTACTGCCGCCACATTTTTATCAAAATTATTTTCTTTTACCTATGTCTTTTAGTTGTCCCAACGGTTCCTGTCCATAATCGTACCTGTTATTTGTTTCTTGTAAAAAATTTTCTGGTTAAAATGTCAGTTTTGTTTCCCACTCCAGAGCGCCAAAGTAGTTCCCGAATTATATGCCCCTATTCTGTTTTAAGGCCTGCATGCGCGGTTGGGAGGATCTTCTCCAAAATTCTTATTTTTAAGGGACTTTCTACTAATATTTTAACCAGTGTTTCGCGTTTTTAGTAACTCTAAGACTCCATTTTAACCCCTTCCTAACTTAATTTACTTTATTTTCATAAGTACCACGAGGGTACTTGGGGACTCTCCGTACCCTTTTGGTCCTTTTTATACATGCTTAAGCATGTTTAGGGTTACTTTGTAACTCTTTTAATTTAATTTAATACTTATATTTTACTTAAAGATTCCACAAACTTACTCCTACTTACACGCGAAACACTGGGATTAAATTAATCTAATTACCCATTCCCCTAAATTACTTTATTAATTATCTTTCGTCTATTTCTAATTTTGCAGGAGATCCGCAGGGAACTGAGTTAGCGATGCGAGGCTAGGCCCCCCACCCACCCAGCCGGAGATGGCGCACCCTAAATTTGGCGGGAGGTTACCTCCGTACCGTAGTTTGAAGAGACCCAGGCGAAGCTGACATTTCGGTTCTTATTTTGTTTATTTGGTTTCCTGGTAATAACAGGTACGAGATCCCCGCCGCTGCGGCTGGAGGATCATGGGTTGCCCATTCACGCACCGTCCCGTGGCATTAATATGGCAGTTTCCCATGCGTGTTTTTATGGCTGGTCTTCACTACTCTTTTGACGCCATGTCATCTTTATTGTGTTTCTTATTTAGTCCAGTTGGGTTTGGTTTTGTATTTTTGTATTTCTTTTGACTTACTTGCTGAGACCCATTTACCAAAATTCAGTCAAAAATTTTCACTGTTGGGTAAATTTCTTCCTTCTTTTGGTTTATGTGTCCCTCGCAGGAGCTCGGGCGGTAAGCCCTGGGGAGATGTAATTAGGTAGTTTAATTATTCACTGAGCGTGTATTTAATTTGTTCAAAGTTCCTTCTGAGATTGATAGTTAGGCATTTGTTTGTCCATCTAGAAAGCCTTATTTAGTTATTTGTTAGGTTTAAATATTCTTGGCGAGATCCTGCCCAGGTCGACTGGAACATAAGTCTCCTCCAGGTTCGTCGTTTCCATACGCGCACAGTTTCCACCCGTAAAGTTTGGTTGCCGATACACTTCCAACTTTACACTGGAGCATGAAAAAGTAATATGGGTGATGGTGAGGTTGCAAAATCATGAGAGGACTAGTCTTTAAAATGCTTAATATGGGGCTAGGTTAAAAAATAGAAGAGGACTAGGTTGTTAGCGAATTAATATGGGCACAGCTTCGCCGAACAACCCATATTCGCGGTTTGTAAATGTAAATTATTAAGCATATCCACGATGCATTTGGTTTATAGTTCATAAATAACCTACAGCTACGGTATGTGCTCGAGCTTTATTCGAACTTTTATTTTAGCAAACGTTTTCTTCGATAAGTGCTTCATACTAACCAGCGCATTTTACGTATCCATTTATCCGGAAAATTTATATTCAAGAATAATTTAGGTCTCTCCCGCGATCATCTATTTCCTCCTGACTTGGACCAATATCTTCAGCATCATATCCTTAGATCTCTCCTAGTAGTAGAGCCTGCGGTAGTTCAACACAACAAAATAATGATAACTTACGTATATATTCCTAGTAGCTAGTCTAACAGTGCATGCAAACAGCAATATTCGATGAGTATATATTCAAATGCTTAAATTTTTTATTGACTGACACTGATAGCTCTAAGCTAAGACGAAACGTGAAATCCCGCGAATATGGGTTGTTCGGCGAAGCTGTGCCCATATTAATTCGCTCACAACCTAGTCCTCTTCTATTTTTTAACCTAGCCCCATATTAAGCATTTTAAAGACTAGTCCTCTCATGATTTTGCAACCTCACCATCACCCATATTACTTTTTATGCTCCAGAGGAGCATTTTTATTTCTTGTCCTTCTGTCATTTTAAAGGATCCCTTTCCAGCAATGCGGTAATGGATACAATGAGCTTGAACAGTGCCATGTAAACGAGCGTAGTCGATTTACAATATATGCCCCCAACAAAACGCCGAAAAACGCTGTTTTAGGCCGTTTGACCAGTGGTCAACAGGCCCCATAGGCTGAAGTGACCAGTGGTCCCTTCCGTCGGTTTCGGCGATATGCCCATTGAAACGAGCGTAGTCGATTTAATATATATATACCCCCTGCCAAAACGCAGAAAGACGCAGTTTAGGCCGTTTGACCAGTGGTCAATAGGCCCCATAGGCTGTAGTGACCGTTGTGACCAGTGGTCACTTCCGTCCGCTTCGGAGATATACCCATTGAAACGAGCGTAGTCGATTTACTATATATGCCCCCGACCAAAACGCCGAAAAACGCAGTTTTAGGCAGTTTGACCAGTGGTCAATAGGCCCCATAGGCTGTAGTGACCAGTGGTCACTTCCGTCGGCTTCGGATATATGCCCATTGAAACGAGCGTAGTCGATTTACTATATATGCCCCACCAAACGCCGAAAAACGCTGTTTAGAGTGAGTTTTCCCAACTTTGACCCTGGGCGAGGAACCACAGGAGCCATGCTGACCAGTGGTCACTTCGGGCGGTATCGGCAGTATGCTCATCGTTTTCAGCGACCCCGATTTACTATACATGGAGACCACCCCGAGGCCGAAAAACGCCATTTTTAGTGACTTTTAAGTCATTTCAAGTAAAAGTGGGACTTAACTTTTCGCCTAAACAGGCCAAAAAATGCAAAGTTTGGGCCCATCTCCTGAAAGCTAGGGAGCAAAATTAAAAAATCCCCCTCGTTACTTTATGCACCCCTACTGGTAATTTTCAACAAAAGATACTAGACCTCTCCAGCTTCTACCCAGTTCTAGAAAAGTGTGACCAAAATTTGCGAAAAATAGCGAAAGTCCGACTTTGGGACCTTGGCACAGAGCCAAAATTGGCCAGGTGCCAAAATGACCAAAAAAAGGTAGCATGGGGGGATCCTGTCTACCAACATATAATAGTAGTATGGTGCCAAAATGTCCACATCGTTCCAACACTTAGCCGTAAAATGCATTTCCAATAAGCGTTATTCACCGAGAAAAAAAAACAAACGCAAGGTAACTCCCGCCTAGTGCAAAAATTCAAAGTTTCGAATTCGAACCAAAAGTATGGTGGTACTTGTAGTACTACTCGAGTTGTTTACGATGGCAACCTTTTTACCACTCCCGCACCTCTAATTAGCTGGCACCAGGCCAACACGGTCTCCATGGGGCCGCGCAGACGCCTTTACACCCATATTATGTAGGGGCGCTATCGCGCCCCTACATAATAGTCGTAGTATATACTTACGTACTCACTCACTATAAGGTGCCCAGAAAATGCAAAATTTTAAGAATTTTTGGTCAAAATTTTCAAAAAACTTTTCGGCTGCGCCGAAATCCTCTGTTTTGGTACTCAAACTCAATTTTTGAGCACTTTTTAGCGTAGTTATAGCAGTATATGCAGAAAACAGGCTATTTTTACTATATTTTTGGCATTTAGACAATTTTATTCCCCCCACTTGTGGATCTCCCCCACTCTCCCCGCCCCGTTTTTATCGCCTAAAATAAAACCAGCTTCAGTGTGTCAAACTGGTGACAAACCAGCGTTTGGCACCGAATATGAACTTTCCTTAATTTGGTGCATTTCTGCACCTGATGCAATTTGTTGAAGTGACTCACCACCCCACCACACGCTGTCTTCACTACGGCAAACAAATGTGTAATAAGAACGAAACACTACAACCAAGCAGAAACTAAAACAAGATCGTAAAAATACAAAACTCTAAACATGTTCAGCAGCCTGCAAGTCCATAACCCTTCTTTCCATAGTAAGCAGTCTCAACATTGGCCCATTCTCTCTGAAAACGATCAAGCCATACCGGTAGTAAAATCAGACAGGAAAAAAGAAAAACAAAATCTGGGAAAGATTCCAATTGCTTCAACTCAGAAGGTACGTACGAAAGTGAACAAGTTCTAAATTATGTAGCACTTAAGTCTGGAATTAAATTTTTAGATTCTACAAATGTAGCAAGCAGCTATGTATTTGTCACCTTTTGAAATCTACGATTTGTACACAACTGGCCACAGGGACATCGAGGTCCGCTAAAATGAAAGGTCAATAATTAGACAATCATCAGCAAAGTAAAAAACATAAACAAAGCCTCCCCTTCAGTTTCACTCATCTTAAAGTCCAAAGCGACCTAAATAAAATCAGTATCATTTCTTAATAATGAGATTTCTGATTATTTTTGAGTTCAGAACTCAGGGTGACCCGGCAAAGTTTGTCAAATTTCAGCACTTGGTCGAATTACAAATTCCAAAAATTTCAAAGTCCCAAAAAAATTTGCTGAGAAGCAGTGCGGGCTAATAAACCCTCTAGGGTAGTTCTGTATGCTCTTCAAGATTAAAATCCTATTAAAGCCTATTAAAATCCTGTATAGATCATACCGATAGCTCACGCTGGCATGGCAGTGGGGTTTTCCCCGCATTGGCGGGAGGGTTTCTTCCAGCTTTACTACGTATACAGTGCATTTTCCCCTTGCTGGAACTGAACAACTGTACGTACGCATGAGTTTTCAAAGCAACTACTCGACCCCTTCCCAATTTTTTGGGTTCCCCCTTCCCACTCACCCTAAGGTGCCCAGAAAATGCCAAATCTTTAAGATTTTTGGTCAAAATTTTCAAAACTTTTCCGGCTTCGGAAATTGTTGGTTAAAAATCGTCTCCTTTGCCGCTAAAACTTAATTTTTGAGCACTTTTAAGCTTAGTCATACTCATAGCAGTATATGCGAAAAACAGGCTATTTGTACAGTAATTTTAGCGTTTTAGCTCATTTTATTCCCCCCACTTTTGGACCTCCCCCACTAGTGGAGGGGCGTCCCCCCCAAACTTATTTCTGCCTAGAAAAACCCCAGACGTACCATTCAATGTAGAGAAGGCGATTTAGGCAACTGTCGCCACAGGGGACTTTTCCCTGCTCCACTTCCTCTGCCGATATGCTGCAATCACAGACCATCCGTTTTGCTTCCTTACAGCTTCGCGAACGCTTCCTAAAAGTTTATAAACACATTGAGAAAACCAAAAACTACGTATACGCACGTATGATAAAAACCAAAATTGTGATCAAATAATTAAACTTAAAAAAGTGTATATGTCACCGTGAAACTGTAGAATCAGGAATTCTGCAGAATTACTGAAATTTTCAGGAATTCTACAGAATTCTTCAACATCTCACTAAAACTATAGAATTACGGCGAAACTTGACTTATTCTACAGTTTCCTGATATTTTCAGGGATTCTGTAGTGTGAAAGGTTGAAATCAGGATCTGAAAGACGAGAAGAAAAGTGTCCAGGGCGGGGATCGAACCACCGAGCTTTGGTTTAAGAGTAGAAAGCTCTACCACTAAGCCACATCCCCGGCCGTTGAGACTATTTTGTTACGCTGATTTCAACCTTTCTGGGTTGCTGATATTTAACATACTCCCCTTGCTAATTGAAATTCGGCCCCGAATTTCCAGGAATTGCAGGTCGGGTCCTCAAATCAAAGCACCAATGTGGTCTAAGGGCGGCTCCCCGGCTGCCTCCTAACCCGAGGCCTTATTATACTTCTTTCTTCTTCAAAGCCGGGAGCCTTTATACAAATCAAAGAGCCATATAACCATATCAATTATAACCCTTAGCACCACGAGGACCACCATATTATAAACCAAACCAATTATCTCAAGGACCTGCAATTCTACCATTCCCAGGCATCTTAAACTCAACCTTTCTGGGTTGCTGATACTTAACAGTAGAATTCTGTATTTTGTTCAGGAAAACTGTGGAACTATGGTCAAACTTGAATTATTCAACATTTTTCCTGAAATTCTGAGGAGTACTGTAGAATACCGTTTTTATTTTCAATTTTAATTATTGAATTCAAATTTTCAATGCTCATACAGTTCCTGAATCTTGAAAATTTAAAAACATTTAAATAAACTGTAGAATTACGTATACAGGAAAACTGTAGAATAGGTAAGTCAAGTTTCGCTGTAATCCTAAATGTCTTCAGGAATTCTGTAAAATTCCTGAAAATTTCAGTAATTCTGCAGAATTCCTGATTCTACAGTTTTACGGTGACATATAAACCTAAAGAACAACAGAAGAGACCTAAATGTAACAGAGTAGGAAGAGGAAACACAAACCTACCTTTCAGTTAAGATCACATTTTCCACAATCTGCTCAAATTCCGGCTTGAGAACTGGAATGTTTTCCTGGTCGGTTTCACTGAAATCCGTTTTCTGCTCCTGCTCTGTTCGATTCAGCCACCGAGACTTCAGTTTGAATCCGGAATCGCTCCCTGACGAGGAGGACTGACCCACATCGCAGCCCAACAGCGGCGACGAGGGAATGTCCGGCGTACAGGATTTTCTCAAACCTTGAGATTGACCAGATTCCGTTAGAGAGGACGGGTTGGGGGTCAGTGACCGATTGGGACCCGAATAGGCTGACAGGATCTCTTTTTTCAGAGGCATTTTGATGACCCCCTTCCCACAGGGGGCTTGACTTGGGGACCCTTCACCGGCGGGTGGTTCAGGAACCAGCGGTGGGACGGCTGGAATTGAAAGGCTGGAATGTTGAGGACAGCTGTCAGACGCTACAGCACTGGGATCTGGAACAGGCAAGCTGGCATTGTCCGTACTCGAAGAGGGGTGGTAGGATGGGAGGGGCACCACTTGTGCAGGGGAGGAAAAGGGAACATCCGTTTTCACAGGGGGCTCAACACTGCCACCTTCCTTTACAGGGGCCGCTGCAACACCCGAATTTTCAACTTTCACGGAACCGTGTTCAGAAACGGTAACGGCAGGAGGAGGAGGAGCAACAGCAACAGCTTTTGCTTCACCAGTCTGGTCAAAACGTTTCCTTTTTGACGGTGGCAAATGTCGGGAGCTGGCGATGTCAGGTGTCGATGCCAGGTCTTCAGAAGACAACACCTGTTTTGCAGCAGAGGCGCTCGACAGGAGCAGAGCGGACTGTTTCGTGACAGCCGACTTAATTCGACTGCTGCGACGAATTTTAATCAACGGTTCATCATCCTCATCGTCATCATTATCACAGGTGGTGGTGGTCGTCGCGATCGGCGTCTCCCGCTTTCGGGAGGAGTCACCAGGGAGCCCATCGGCCCTCTCTCCTCCATCCGAACCGAATTCCACAGCCAGCGAGGGAGGTCTTTGCCCTTCAGAGGTGGAAACTTCATCAGAGGAGGATTTATCTGTAGACTCCCGCAGATAACGAAACTTTCCAAATCGTTTGGTGGCCGACTGATCCGTACTGATTTCCTCAGACCCATCGGCTGCAGCTGCGCCTGCTGTTGACTCCAGAATATCCGTGGAACTGTCCGGGAGATCAGACGGCGGGGGAAGGAGATTAGCGGTAGTTGGGCGGGAGGAGGAGGATCAGGTAACTCTGGTAGATAGAGGTCCTCCTATTGAAGAGCCACCGTTGGTTTCGGATTGACCGGTTGTACTGTCCACAATCATCATGGACTCATCACAGACAGAGGAGCCACTGCTGTCAAGTCCAAAGGAGCATGAACCTGCAGCGGCTGACGTCGATGAGGCATCGCCTCCACCAGACATTTCCATAATACGAAGTCCTGAAAAATATTGACATATATACGTAAAATAAATACAGGTAATTTTTAGTGGGGGCCAGGGTTTGGCGAGACCGAGACTTCACCGATACCGAGACCGAGAACGAGACTGGCCAAGTCTCGGCTTTTGGGAGAGACCGAGACTAGCAATTTTCAGCTTAAACTTAATTTCTTCCAGTTTTTAAGGCTTGGCCCAGTGTTTAGGGCTTTAACACATAAATATACGTTTTCCGCACCTCGCCAGTCAATTTTCGTTACATTGATTTAAAATTTTTACTGAAATTTGATGTTTTCAAAAAATTTCCGGTCTCGGCCCGAGACCGAGGCTTCTGGGTGAGCGAGGCCGAGGCTTCTGGGTGAGCGAGACCGAGACCGAGACTCCCAACCCTGAGTGGTGGCTGGCTTTTTCCTAGGCAAACATTTCTGGAGAGAGGAAATTCGAGGGGGGGCGGGGGGTCCCCACAGGTCTGAAGAGGGGAATAGATTTCTGGGTGGGGGGGAAGTGTTTTCGAAAAATGCTAACAAAATAGCTAGTTTTTGCTGTTGAACTAAAAATTCTGACATTTTTAGCCTATTGTAAGCTTAAAATAGCTAAAAAAGGCCTAGAAATCCGACGAAGCCGGGAAAATTTAAAAATTTTCCCTCAATACACTATTTTTCTGTTGACAGGTGCAGTCTGGAGGCCGGCAAGTCTAATCCTGGAGGGGGGAGACCCACGTCTGGATGGGGAACCGATTTATGGGGGACCCTTCCACCGCCCCGTAGGGAAAGGCCAGCCGGGGTGGGGGCCCCTACTTTTCGCAGCCCCCCCACTTTTTGGAAAGCCCCCCACGGCGCCCAAGTATTAAAAAATCAAGTTTTTGAGGTCAAATTTTCAAAAAAGTTTTCAACTACTTGAGCTGAGCTAATTTATGGATTTATAAGTTCATTTAAAGCTCAAAAACAGCGGTTTTTTGAGGTTTTACCTTAATGTTAATTTTTAGCTAAAAATTTAGGTAAATTTATGCCTTGAGCTCGCTCCCCCCCTTTAAAACCCTAAGCAATGCCAGACGTACGCTCAGGAAATTAAAGGAGCGTGTTATGCTGGATTGGACACCTAGAACTCCTCTCCCATTGTTCAATGTAGTGTCGTGAGCTGTGAGTGGAGAAGGAACCTGGCCATACCATCGGTGTGGCGTTGCTCGCATAGGTGTAATTGGGGGGGGGGGGTTAACCCCCTCCAGCCATCTTTACAAAACCCCCCCCCATAATTTTTGGGACCCCCCAACTGGGGGGGGGGGGGGTAGTCGCGAAAAATTTGCCAGAAATCGGCTATTTTTAGGGTAAATTCTGCAAAATTTTTCAAAAAAGTCCAAATTTGCGGCTTAAAGTGTTTATTATTGCGAGAAATACACGTTTTTAACGGTTGTATGGACTTTCTGGCTCAATATTGACCTTACTTTAGACTTAGAAACATGTTGCCAATCAAGTTTTCGAGTTAAAAACCCCTGTCTAATGTCAAAATTACTTCATAGTGGAATGTTTTTTGGCATTAGCAATGGCTGAAAATGCGATGCTTGACATAGAAATAGAACTTTTTTTGGGCGAGGTTTTGGGGGGTCTAAAAAGGCCCCCCCAAATTCCGGGTAAGGGGGCCCCCAACCCAAATCCCCGTTACACCTATGGTGGCTGGGCAAAACTGCTGGGGAGGAGGAGGTTAAATTTTAGGAAGGGTCGCAAAAATCGCCAAATAACCGATAAATTTTTGATTGTCTGGCCTATGGAAATGGGGAAGGGGGTAGCGTAAATCTAAAATTCTGGTGTAGGGAGCCGCTGAAATCTTTCGGTTTTAGTGGGAGGGAGCTAGCTTACCCCTACTGGAGTCCCCAAGACCCAAAGACACCACATTGGGATAAGCCCGGAGAACATAGGTGCAACGGAGATTTGGGGTGTGAGCTCCCCCAACCTCCCGGCCGTCAGGCTGAGACCCCCACTAACTCTCCCAAGCATAGGTGTAAGGCAGGGGGGGCGCCCCCCCAAGCCATTTTTTCAAACCCCCCCCCCCCCCCAGAAAATTTTGGGGGGGGGGGGGGACGTCTTCCCCAACTGGGGGGGGGGGGGGGCGGGGGGGCAGTCGCGCCGAAGGCACGAAAAACGGCCAAACGTATATTGCGTGTTTTTAGGGTAAATTTTGCAAAATTTTTCAAAAATGTCCAAATTTTTGGCTTAGTGTTTATCATTGCGACAAATACACGTTTTTAACTATTACGGGGTTTCTGACTCATTATTGACCTTATTTTGGACTTGGAAACATGTTGGCAATCAAGTTTTTGAGTTTAAAAACGTTGTCTAATGTCAAAATTGCTTCATAGTCGAATGTTCATTGGCATTGAAAACGGCTAAAAATGCTACTTTTGGCATAAAAATAGAAAACTTTTTTGGGGGAGGGTAGGTGGGGTCTCCAGGTCCGGAGGCCCGCCCCAAAAAAAGTTGGGGGGGGGAGCCGAGCCCCCCCACCCCAAATCTCCGTTACACCTATGCTCCCAAGACCGCCCCCAAACCTCCCCCCAAAAAATTAATGCCAAAAACAGCATTTTCAGCCGTTTCTAATGCGAAAACACATCACCCATGAAGTAATAATTTTAAGATGAGACAGTGGTTTTAAACTAGAAAGCTTGATTGACAACATGTTCCAAGCATAGGCGTAAGGTGGGGGGGTTGGGTGGGGGGCAGTTTCCTTTGGGGGGTTGGGGGGGGCTACCCCCCCCCCCTTAAATTTTTGACCAATTTTACCCCCGCCCTGAATTGGTTAGAAACTCTCCCCCAACTTCCGGCTACCCCCCCCGAACCCCCCCAGCGATTTATTGACGTTTTTTTAAAAAGTTAGCTAAATTTGGCCAAAAAATGGTCCTTTTTTAAAGTAGTCGCGCCGAAGGCACGAAAAACGGCCAAACGTATATTGCGTGTTTTTAGGGTAAATTTTGGGGTGTGGGTAAAAACCAGCCCCAGCTCCAGCCCCAGCCCCAGCCTCGCACCAGCCTAAGAAAAACCAGCCCCTTCTCTCGCTAACCACTGTACACTTTAAACTAAGGTCTTAACACGTAATTATGCATATGCATGTAGACGGTATATAAGTGTATGCGCTGTCCATTTACAGTAATTGTGTCTTATATATGGTCACGTATATATAGATTATATATTGTACTTACGTATATGCTTTTGTGCAATCAAGAAGAGAAATTCAAAGCCATTCAAAGAAATTAAAAATTGAAAAATTAAGAGTTTGAAGTTAATTGTTACATTAATCCTATCAATTTTAATATTGATTTTAATATTTTGGTATTGTTGTAAAAACATTCTGAAAGCAATTTAAGAAAATTTCGAAAGTTCAACATTTTAAAAAGTTTAGCATAATTTTGGAAAGCTTGAGGTACGGTAACTTTGCTGTCATCTTAATTTGTTTATGTTGTTTTTGTTTAAGTCCTTATTAGAGTCCATATACATTTCTCAGGTCAGAATAACTATTGTATTACGTAGCAACCTCAGCAATAACCTTAGTCCGGTAAATTTTATCGTTGTAAACTTCCAAGATATATATATACGAATGCTAAACATTTTAAAATGTTGAACTTTGGAAATTTTCTTAAACTGCTTTCAGAATGTTTTTACAACAATACCAAAATATTAAAATCAATATTAAAATTGATAGGATTAATGTAACAATTAACTTCAAACCCTTAATTTTCAATTCTTTAATTTCTCTGAATGGCTTTGAATTTCTCTTCTTGATTGCACAAAAGCATATACGTAAGTACAATATATAATCTATATGTATATATACGTGGACGTGACCATGTATAAGACACAATTACTGTAAATGGACAGCGCATACACTTATATATATACCGTCTACATGCATATGCATAGTTACGTGTTAAGACCTTAGTTTAAAGTGTACAGTGGTCAGCGAGAGAAGGGGCTGGTTTTTCTTAGGCTGGTGCGAGGCTGGGGCTGGGGCTGGAGCTGGGGCTGGTTTTTACCCACACCCAAATTTTGCAAAATTTTTCAAAAATGTCCAAATTTTTGGCTTAGTGTTTATCATTGCGACAAATACACGTTTTTAACTATTACGGGGTTTCTGACTCATTATTGACCTTATTTTGGACTTGGAAACATGTTGGCAATCAAGTTTTTGAGTTTAAAAACGTTGTCTAATGTCAAAATTGCTTCATAGTCGAATGTTCATTGGCATTGCAAACGGCTAAAAATGCTACTTTTGGCATAAAAATAGAAAACTTTTTTGGGGGAGGGTAGGTGGGGTCTCCAGGTCCGAAGGCCCGCCCCAAAAAAAGTTGGGGGGGGAGCCGAGCCCCCCCACCCCAAATCTCCGTTACACCTATGCTCCCAAGACCGCCCCCAAACCTCCCCCCAAAAAATTAATGCCAAAAACAGCATTTTCAGCCGTTTCTAATGCGAAAACACATCACCCATGAAGTAATAATTTTAAGATGAGACAGTGGTTTTAAACTAGAAAGCTTGATTGACAACATGTTCCAAGCATAGGCGTAAGGTGGGGGGGTTGGGGGCAGTTTCCTTTGGGGGGGGGTTGGGGGGGCTACCCCCCCCCCCCCCCCCTTAAATTTTTGACCAATTTTACCCCCTCCCTGAATTTTTTAGATACTCTCCCCCAACTTTCGGCTACCCCCCCCCGAACCCCCCCAGCGATTTTTTGACGTTTTTTTAAAAAGTTAGCTAAATTTGGCCAAAAAATGGTCATTTTTTAAAAAATTTTCTAAAATTTTGTCTTATAAAATCACTTTGAAACGGTGCAACAACACCTAAACCATTGTAAACAGGCCTTGTTTTGAAGAAAAAAGGGCTAAATTACAGGAAAATTTGCATTTTTTGGCCATTTTTCCAAATTCCTGAGGTTCGAATTCTGGGGGGGTTGAGGGGTACTCCCATCACATTTCTTGGGTCGACCACCAACCTTCCAAGATTTACCCCCCCAGACCCAAAGTTCCAGGGAAACTATGGTGGGGGGTAGCCCCTCCAACCATTTTTCAAACCCCCTCCCCAACTTGTAGTCGAGCCGAAGGCGCGAAAAACAACGAAAAATTGGGTATTTTTAGGGTAAATTTCTCACAATTTTTCAAAAATGTCCAACTTTTTGGATAAAGTGTTTATCATTGCGAGAAATACATGTTTTTAACTGTATTATAGGCTTTCTGACTCATTATTGACCTTATCTTGGACTTGGAAACATGTTGGCAATCAAGTTTTCGAGTTTAGAAACAATGTCTAATGTCAAAATTACTTCATAGTTGAATGTTCATTGGCATTGGGAACGGCTGAAAATGCGATTTTTGGCATAAAAATAGAAAAATTTTTTGGGGGAGGGTTGGAGGGGTTGGGGGTCTCAGAGGGCCCCCCCAAAGTTGGGGCCCCCGCACCCCTACCCCAAATCGCCGTTACACCATATATATATATATATATATATATATATATATATATATATATATATATATATATATATATATATATATATATATATATATATATATATAATATATATATATGTGGTTCCAAGGCAAAAATAAGGTCAGCAATCATAAAATAAAGCATAAAATCATAAAAGGTCATAAAATCAGCACGTCCATTATATATATATATATATATATATATATATACAGTTAAAAACGTCTATTTCTCACAATAATAAACACTTTAAAACAAAAATTTGGACAGAGCCAAAAACTTACACCCATGCCGGAGAGGGAGAACATAGGTGTGGCTGGGCAAAAACTGGAAGCGGGGATCGTCTCGAGAAGGGAAGAGGGTCCCTAAAAACCGCATTAATAGTATATAGAACGTCCGTGTTAGGCTTAGAACAGAGCGTGCTTTTGCACGTATTTTTTAAGCATAAGCTCAGCTTAAATAATTAATTCAGCTAATTAGAAGATTCAAAAAAAATTTTTTGCTCACAGAGTAGGTAAAATTCACATCGCTATGAGCATGGTCTCTATGAGCACGCGGGGGCGGGGCGGCCCGGGGGCGCCGGCCGCCGCCTCCACCTTTCCGCCAGACATAGGTGTACCAGGCTACAGTTTCCCCTGTGTCCCCCCCACGGGGAGGCCAGGACGCCCCCTCCCCCTACCCCCTCAACCCACCCCCCAAGCCGAGCTCAAACCCCCCTCCCCCCCCTGAAACTGGGTCCAAACCAAGTAAAAAATGCAAAGTTTTGCAATTTCTGAAAATTTTTGAAAACAATTCGAAGAAATGGATGCAAATCAGCTATAAACAGCTAAAGGTGGTTATTTATAGCAATTAAAAGCTAATATACGCCATTACAAACCAGAATCTGGGCCACTCTAAGCATATTTTAGCACAAATTTGTCAATTTTCAAGCACAGTTTTAGCATACAAAAACTATTGGCTGAAGCTTTTGAGTATGTTTAATGTACTGCACACATAGGTGTGGCTGGTGAAAAAAGTGGGGTGGGGGTTCAGAAAAAAGTAGGGAGGGGGGTATGGCGAAAAACGGGGGAGGGGTCGCGAAAAGTCGATTTGGGGGGAGGGGTAAGAAAAATTTTCTAGGGGGGGTCGGCGAAAAATTTCGAAAAAAGTCGGGTTTTCGTTAAAAAATTGAAAAATTTTCTCAATTTACAGCTATTTTTAACGATGTTTAGCTTAATTAAGCGAATTCTAGCAATTTTTCGCTAATTTTTGGAATTTTTTGGAAAAATTTCGAATTTTTAGCTAAAAATTTTCAAAAATTTAGGTAGGGATTTGAAAATTTTAGGTGGGAGGGGTCTGAAAAAATCGATTTGGGGGGAGGGGTAGGAAAAAATTTTTAGGGGGGGTTGGCGACCCCCTCCATTTGGGGAGCGGGGTCCCCCCCCCCCCCCCCCCCCCCCCCCAACACACCTATGACTGTACATCAAAAAAGGAGCATTTTTAGCTAAAAAAACTTGGGTACAGTTTATGGGGGGTCACCCCCCCAAATTTCGGATTTTGGTGGGGTCCCCCCAAATTTGGACCTTCTACTCCCCCCCCCCCAACCCAAACAGGTGGTAGTACGGGGATTTGGGTTGGGGGGGCCTACTCCCCCGGAAATTTGGGGGGCCCCTTTTTAGACCCCCCAAACCTCCCCCAAAAAAGTTTCCTGTTTTATGCCAAAAATTTTCAGCATTGCTAATGCCGAAAAACATGAAATCATTAAGTAATTTTAACATTAGACAGTGGTTTTAAACTCGAAAACTTTATTGCCAACATGTTTCTGAGTCCAGAATAAGGTCAATATTGAGTCTAAAAGACCATAAAACCGTTATAAACTTGTATTTCTCGCGATAATAAACAAGTGAAGCCAAAAATTTGGACTTTTTTGAAAAATTTTGCAACATTTGCCCTAAAATGCCCAATTTTAGCACCAATTTTCGCGCCTTCGCCTCGACAACCCCCCCCCCCCAGTTGGGGGGGGGGCCGGGGCCCCAAAAATTTCTGGGGGGTTTGGAAAAATGGCTGGTGGGGGTTCCCCCCCCAACTACACCTATGATGGTGTAACGGGGATTTGGGGGCCCCCCTCCCCGAAATTTTGGGGAGGCCCTTTTTAGACCCCCCAAACCCCCCACGACCCCCCAAACCTCCCCCAAAAAAATTTTTCAATTTTGATGCCAAAAATCGCATTTTCAGCCATTGCTAATGCCGAAAAACACGAAAGCATTAAGTAATTTTGACATTAGACAGTTTTTAAACAAGAAAACTTGATTGCCAACATGTTTCTGAGTCCAGAATGAGGTCAGTATTGAGTTTAGAGTCCATAAAACCGTTATAAACGTGTATTTCTCGCGATAATAAACACGTTAAGCCAAAAATTTGGACTTTTTTGAAAAATTTTGCAAAATTTACCCTAAAAATGCCCAAATTTGGGCCATTTTTCGCTCCTTTGGCGCGACTACCCGCCCCCCCCGGCGGGGGGGGGGCGGGTACCCCCAAAAATTTCTGGGGGGGGGTTTGGAAAAATGGCTGGGGGGGTTACCCCCACCCTAATTACACAATTACACCTATGCCGGAGAGGGAGAAGAAACCACTTCCCTTCAGCATCTCTCCGACACTTCCCCTCCCCCACCTTTATACAGCAAACTAACAAGCCAAACAACCGTACGAATATTTATAATTTTTAAAAGGACAGTCAATCTATAAACAATTATATCCTTATCCTGTCATGCGTTATATTTGTGTGGGTTCTGACAAAAAAGTTTCGCTAAATAAAAATTTCCATGCAGTCGAGATTCCATCCACTACTTCACCAAGTCCTGAGATTTTGTGCTAGAACCTGCTTAGCTTAGAGGAGCGGACAGTACCTGCACTCAATGCAATGTTCATGACATAAAGTTAGCGTAACGAAACATTTGGTTAATAGAAAACAGACAGATGACGTCAGAATGAAGTCACTAAATCCACTATTAACGTTATTACGGTTTATGTTTTGCTATAAACAATTCTTATTTCCCTTCATCTTCAGCTAAAGAGATAGTTGCTGCAATGCAATCATTGAATCATTCACACTCTGCAGCTACAGCAGTCGTAAGATTTAGCTGAAGTTTGGCACATACGTAATGTATGTCGTGGGACAGATGTTGCTTATATTTTATGACCAAGATAACTTGATAGACAGTCAAACGAGGTTTCTAAATGTTGACAAATGTAGGAATTCAAATATTTAGTTTAATTTCCATTGTACCCTTTCCGCCCAAAAGACTAAAATTGAATTTCGGGCCGGGTTTTATACCATTTCCGGCCCAAAAAATTAACATTAAATTTCGGGTCGGGTTTTATATTTCCGGCCAAAAAAATTAAAATTGAAATTCGGACCGGGTTTTATAATACTATTTCCGGTCCAAAATACATAGCCTTTATAGCATACATAGCCATAGCCTTTTATAGTGGGCCGCTTTTTATATAGTTTCTATATAGGATTTGTATAGTTTTGGCCGGCCCTGGGCAGGGCCGGTGGCACGGTGCAAATCTTCCCCCGTGCAAATCTTCCCCCCCCCCGGAAGTTTTGCACCGGTGCAAATCTTCCCCCCGGAAGATTCCACCGGTAAAAGTCTTCCCCCCGTAATTTTACCCCCGGTGAAAATCTCCCCCGGGGGCAAGATTTGCACCAGCTGTCAGAGCGACCGTGAAGCTAGCAATACATGATTCAAAAATTTTGCGAACTATTTAAGATTAACACTAATAATTCTACGTTTTATTTTTGGCCAGTTACTCATTTTTAATAGGTGACGTAATAGTTCAGCCAAGTTCATCAAAATTGTCGTTTTCGTAGTAATTGAATTGTAATGATACTTAGGCCAAATTGTTTTGAAATAGGAATTGAATTCTTCAAATTTAACAAATACAATAATCAAAATAACCGGTATCTTGCATTTGGATTTTATAACGTTCAATGACTGAAACCTGGCTAGAAACGTTATCGTCCTCCACCCCTTTGGGGGGTAAAGTTCAATTGGGAACATTTGTATTCATAACATTCCTAGGGTTTATCATGCATCCGAAATTCATTTTTCAATTCAGCATTTCGTTAGCTTATATGTTGTAAGATGAAGTAGTTGCTTTGAGCTAACGAAAAGCTGTACAGAAAAATTAACCTCAGTTCAACGCTTCTGAACCCCCCTGGAAGCAAGATTTGAACAAAAATGGTGGCAAACCTTTTGGATCCCGTTTGTCTGCCATTGAAAATCAAAAATTTAATTTTAAAAATTTTTACAAGATTGATTGAAAGTGCGCACAATCGCATTCTCACCAAATATTTAAGATAATAAATCAATAATACACCGGTTAGAACCTGAAAATTGATTATAATATTAAAAATTTTTCGAATTTACCTTGAATTTTAATGAATTTCTAGACGTCTTCCAGTTGGGGAGGGGGCTGATAAAGTGCAATTGGGGTTTTGGGGGGTAAAGTTTAATTAAGTAGGTTAATTAATTAGTTTAATGAAAGTAAATTCGTAAATAACGTTAAAAATGAATCTTTCATTCTTGGAGTTATAACAAACTACAAAGCACTGGTCAATTTTAATCAACTGTTTTTATTTATTGCGAAACTTGTGAATTGTGATAGCTATTCCGGTTTTTGTTGTGCACTCTTAGAAATGTTCCAGTAGAAACTACAAGAGTCACATTGAGATGATATATGCTGTGAAGTTAGCACCAGCAGGAAAGATATAAATTATATCTGAGTTGTTAAGCTTGATTGTTTTCAAATTTTCAGTCTCTCAACACCCCGTGGGTGATTTTTTTGCAACGGCCGAAAGTATTTTGGAGAGCCGCCTCTACGCACCTGCCCCCTCCCCTTTTCCAGTAACAGGTCGCTCCAGTGAAAATTGCAGGTTTTGTCTTGTAAAAACTACAGTATTGGTATTTGATATAGGATTGTCGAAAAAGTCAAACAAAACTACAAGTTTCTTTAGTATTTTTACAAGAAACTCCAATTTTTTTACTGCTCGAGGACGGGTAAAATATACAAAAGCTACTTTTGTAGAAAATGCAGGTAGCTCCGCTAGTGACTGACCGCACAGGAGAACTTTTGTAGAAAACTACAAGAATTCCTGTAAGTTCTACACGAGTCTTTTTAAGAATGTGCTAGCTACCATACCAGCCGAAAAATCCGTTTGCCCTTAAATGTGAAAGCTAAAGTTTAAAGAAGCTTTATCGCATTGTTTTAACCAACTTTATGTTTGGATGAGCTGCATTTCACAATTTCGTAACTATAAGCCAGAGCTTAGCTAAGACCTCGGTTGCAGTTATTATTACTAATAACAATGAAATTCTGCTGGTGCAAATCTTCCCCCCCGGGGGAAGAATTGCACCTGCCGGTGCAAATCATCCCTCCCCGGGGGAAGAACTTTTGCTCGCCCTCCTTATGATAACACAAATAGAAAATTTTAGCGTTTCTGCAGTTTTGAGATCTCTGTGTTTGAAGATCGACCATTTGTATTGACCTGGTACGTCAGAAAAGTAAGCTTGTTTTGCCAGTTTTATATATTGAGGTGAGTTTACTTACTGTTAGCTTTAAAATGATGTATAGATAGATGTGCAACTAGACAATCAATGTGGATAAATGAACCAAATTGTTCGTTATATTTAGCAGTAATTTTGAAAAAACTTATTTCCTCGAAAATCGCAATTTCTTAACCCCCAAAATAGCTTTTGGCTTATACCAAGAGTACATAATGATAAGAGTGTGACAAGCGTCACACTCTATGCAATGAAGGCAAAAACTATGCGATGCGCGCTAACGGCTTACCCCCCCCACAAATTGACCCCCTCTCACACCGCCCCTATATGGGTACATAGTTCCAAACGGGGGTCGCTCACTCGCTTAGTATATTTTGTACATGTATGTGTTAAGCATACACGCTTGCACCCCCTCCCCAAATTGGGCCCCTGTTAATTTCAGCGTGTAAATATGCAAAGCAGTGAGCGACCCCCGTTTGGACCACGTACCCATATAGGGGCGGTGTGAGAAGGGGTCAATTTGTGGGTGGGGGGCAGGGTTTTTTTTTTGGTTTTCGGATTTGCGTCAACCTTGCGTCCCGCTAAATTTAAGTTGCGTCCCGTTAAGAAATTTTGCGTCCAGGCAGAAATCTTGTTTTAGCGTGTTTTTTAGTGCAAAAATTGTTTTATTTATAAAAATTTCGATAATTTCTTTAGTGCAAAGCTATTTAGACTATTTAGAAAGCTGATGCTGCTTAACGGTAATGCACGATTACAGGACTACCTACCAAGAATATAGATGCGTCCAACATACACGACGAGGGGTCTGGGGGGCGGAGCCCCCTAGAAGTTGAAGAATTTTTTGAAATTACAGAATAATCCGTAATGGAAATGTTTAAAAAGATTTTATTTGGCGTCTGTTGCAGAACTTAGTAATTTCCGATATATATATTATTGACACACATTATTCCGATATTTCAATGTTAGTTAAACTAATTAAAGTATTAAAAATTTATGAAATATTTAGGAATATCATTGAGAAGAAAGGTAGCAAACATTAAAACGTACATTCGGTTTCGCAAACTTTGACAACTGGTGATCCTTAATAGCAGGATTATTGCAAATGAGCACCGGGGGGTCTGGGGGGTGGAGCCCCCCAGAAGTTGGAGATTTTTCGAAATTACGGACTAAATCCGTTGAGGAAATGTTTAAAAAGATTATTTGGCAACTGTTACATCTATTCTAACTAAAGCTCCTAACGCTAATGCATTTTTTGTGTTAATTGCATCTGTGAATTCTTGAATTTTGAATAAACTCAGTATAAAGTCAATAGAGAAGCGTGTATGCCCCAGGCAGCGTTATCCAACTGCAAAACAGTGAAGCATTTGTAAATACTATTAACGTTAGTTACAATAAATGGATAGTGAATTGAATTGCTCGTACATAGGTCTTTTGTATTTGAAAATTTCAGAAAAATGGTAATCTTGCATTATTTTAAGTTGCCATTTGTGTATTTTTTGCGAAAAAACGTTTTTTTAGCAGAACCAAAAAATTTGGATATTCTGCTTCTGCTACAGTTACAAATTTTGTTAATTTCGGGGTTTTACTTTAGTACTAATCTTGATCCTGCCTGACCTGTTGAATGAGAACAATATAAATGTATAAATATATATAAATGTATATAAATGCACCTAGTAATCTCTATGTATTTATTGACGTGAAATTCATGAGTTCGAAAAAATCTGATATATATGGATGCAGGTGGACAACAACTTAACAAATAACATTGAGTAACATTGAGACATGACCTTGCACCTTGGCATTCCATGACAAAGTGGGAAACACCGGGGGTCTGGGGGCGGAGCCCCCAGGACCAGAAGAAATTTTTGGAAAAAACGGAAAAATTGGTACTGGAAACATTTAAAGTTTTTACTCTTACAAAAGTGAATTTTCTCCCGAAATAATGTTGCGTCTAGCTTGCGTCCCGCTAAAATTTCATTGCGTCCAGATAAGAAAGTTTGCGTCCAGACGCACATCTGGACGCAAAAAAACCCTGGTGGGGATAAGCCGTTAGCGCGCATCGCATAGTTTTTGCCTTCACTGCATAGAGTGTTAGGCTTGTCATACTCTTATCATTATGTACTCTTGCTTATACTGACTTAACCACTAGAGATCGCTCTAAAGTTGTAAAAGCAAAAATGTTCATTTCGGTGCCCTGTTTCCAGCCAGGACAACCAATCTGGCGTGTCAAATACGTACTGAGAGAATACGGGCAAAAACCAAAATTTTCTTATCGTTTCACCTAAGAATGCGGGACTGATCCCAGGATGTTAACACGTTCCAAAGCGTTTCAAGCGTCAAACGTTTCATAGACTTTCTTAAACAATTGGAGCCTGTGAGGTCAAATTTACGGTCAACTTTTCCTTTTGAGCTATCACAGGAAGCACATTGATTGCGGACCGATGGACATTTTTGAATTCGGCTCACAACAGGTCTTAATGCTTCAGAAAGCCGCCAAATATGGAGGACACGAAATTTCGCAAATCGCGTTGAGTTTTCTCACACTGAAGAACTGTTTGAGCTCAAACCAAAAGAAAGCTGATACGAACCGCAATGATGCGAATTGTCACATCGCTAAAAATCACGTGAATGCATAATGGGTAGTTGTTGAGAAATAAATCGATGTTCAAAAGAAATTAGCCAAAATGGTTTTCGGCCAGATCGCTTGCTTTAAGCAAACTCCAGCTATTAGACATTGATAAAATGTGGAATCAGTCTGTTTATCGATTGAGTATAAATAATTGTCCTGATTTCCTCTAAAAATTGTTTTCAACGAATTCCTAAAAATTTGTTGAAATATTGCCAGTTAATGTGTAAAAAACCGGCCCGGCCCGCGGTACGTCACTGACCCGCGGGCCGGTGGTGGGCAGCCCGTTCGCAATCTTTCAGACCGAGCTGCTTGCGGGTCGTCCCAAAATTCGCCCTGGCCCGCATCCCACCCAGCTCTAATTAGGGAGTGCATGCATAGTCTGTCCTGATCTAATAAAATATTAAACAGCGCTTAACTTGAAATGTACACATTTCCGTGCCATGTTCTAGGAAAAGAATTCATGCCTGCACTGAGAGCTTTCAATTGATATGAGATGCCAGATTTTGAAAAATTTGAGAAAATCTGTCTTGTAAAATTGGGGGTCTGAGGATACCTATCTGGAAATTCCTTTTCTCCTGCAATATATTAAGACTGTTAAGGGGTCGCCGTCTGTGAGGTGGAGCTGTCAAAAGACCTGCACGATAGTACTTACCGTACTGATAGTCATGTAGAACACAAATTTTATTTGAATAAATAAAGAAGTCATCAATGCAAAAAGGATTCTAGTTTATTCTGGTAGCAAATCGTCACCGATTTCTTCATTTTCAAAGCCCAAATCGTCGACATCCTGGCGCCTTAGACCCGCGGTCAGAGGTCGATCTGCCCCGGAGGCGGGCCCAATGGGATCGCTGTAGCTCGCATCTAATACAAATAAAAACCGATAAAATATCACGTCGTATGCTTCAAACAATTTAGTCAAATTTGGAGGTTAGTTTGCAATTGTTGCTTAGAAAATACAAAGTAAAATAAAAATTTTTTAAGAAAAAATCTTTGCCATTATGCTAGAATCAATGTAAAACATAGCGACAAACCAATGGGCTTTCTATTGGTGATATCATAGGGCTCATTGTCCACATTGTCGAAGTTGACGCGTCGTCCCTTCCCGCTGGCCGTCCGGAGACTCCCACGGGAACTGGGCGGGCGACCCGTCACTAGACCCGCGGACGAGGAACCAGAAGTGTTCAGTAATCTCCCGCCGCTGCCTGGCGAATTTCGCTAAAAACAGAAAAATAAAACGAATACTCAAAAACTGCTTTCCCTACTTATCATGAGAATGGTATCAGTTAGGTAAGACTTCAATATTATCTGTAACAGGAGCCCTGATAAAGCCTCAACTTATCCTTACTGGAATTATTAGGAAAGTTCACCTCACCTGCTGTCGTAATTCCTTGATTCTTTCGACTTTCTGCAGTTTCATGGCATATTCATCCATTTCTTTTTTGTTGCCAAGATCCTTATTGATTCGAACCAAGAATTTTAAACCTGAAAAGAATTTCATAAAGGAAAACCGCCATACGAAAAGACAGTAACTGAGGCCCAAATTTTATGACTCTCGTCTTATCTTCACTCTGAACAAACTAATAGTTCACCATTCAAATGTTGATTTCAATTCCTAACTAAGCTGCAGTTAATGATTGTCTAATTGGTACAAGCGCCTCTCACTTTGAAAGTTCAGTTGTTCACAGAAGAATTCTGAACCCGACCCAATGAACACACTTGTTGCTTGATGTTTCTAAGTTTATGATTTACTTTGTTACATTTTGTTTTCTTTGCTAGAAACAGCACACCCAGTCCTTACACTCTGTATTGTCGGGAAATCGTTTGTGAATATTTTTGTAGGTTTCCAGCGCCTTCTGATAATTTCCGCTTCTACGATGACAGCTGGCAATCATCAGCTGCCATCGCTCCTGATTGGGCCTAAAAGTAAAGCACACCAGATAAATATTAACTGTTAATTAGTTAACTATTATTCAAATGTTATCCCCACACAACGTGTCCGGTAAGAAACTACAATGGCAAATTTGCTGAGTAATTGGTAATTGCTATATTGAAAATGTACTTACTGTATCAGCATTGCTTTTTCAAAATAGTTAACAGCCTTTTCGCTGAACTGGGCATCTATGTAGTAAGCACCAAGCCATTCGATAACCCGAATGTTGGACGGAAAATATCGATAGCTCTACAAATAAATATACATCAACACAACTTATGCCATAAACAAACACGGCTTTTAAAGTTTCAGGCCATGAAATGTAGCTGACTCTTTTTGCGGTCACTGGAGTTATAGTGCCAACGTATCCTGTTGTTAAAATTAAACAACAAGAATTAACTTAAAAAGTTAAAATTTTGTCTCAACAAATTAAAATGTTTACATCATAATGATACTGAAAAGCCTGTGACTTGTCGCCCTCTCTGTCGTAGAGCTCTCCCAATTTGGCCAACAAGCCGGGATCAAACGGGGACAAGCTTTGCGCCAAGGAATACCTGAAATAGCCAGAAATACAATGTAAACTTTAAGCTTTTTTCATTTTCAAAATTTTTAAATTATCACAATCTTTCTTCTGTGAATCTGCCACCGACATTACATTTAACTGTTTTGAGGAAATGCGGAAATCTTACACAATTATCCATTATTTTGTAAATCTGCATTTTATTTACCATTCGAGCGCTGCATTAATGTCTTCCAAGCTTTCATATCTAAAAGCATAAAGTATTTACAGCAAAAGTTCAAAAACCTTATCCAAACGTATTAAATTTCTGTATAAGAGAAGGGTCTCATTTCTAGAATCTATTTTACTTGCTTGTAACATTATATATTTATTGTCAGTTTGTTGGTTGCACATAAATTTTTGATAACCAGTGATTTACTTCATTGATTTAATAAATAAAACTTACATGCTTCCAATTTGATAGATAACCTGAACATTGTGCTTTAATATTGTGTGCAATTTTTCAAAGCAATCCAAAGCTTCGTCCAAATGCTCCATTCGTTTGCAGACCAATCCTGAAAATGTAGACAAAAAAGTCTGTGGCGGGACACTACATACATTATAGAAAGCAAACTTTCACGAAATCTGCAAAGAATCCAAACAAATTATATTGTAAATATACCAAACCAAATGTCCAACCTCTGCAAGACGATTTACGCAGCAGAACTTGGCAACGCAAGGTAGTGGTTTAGATTTCCTCGACATTCATTAACGGAAGACAAAAGAAATTGACCACCACAACGACTCAAAATAGGCTCCTGCTGGGTCTCCACTCTCCAAGTCTGGGGTCACTTTTCTCTTACTTTTTCTTTATTCCAAATGTGGGAATAGTCGTTTAACTAATCATTTAATTGAGACTGATCAACTGAGCTGACCTAAATTATAGAGGGCTTCAACACAGGAGGCTTCTGTGGACAGGGCCTCACGATAGAAGTCCCGAGCCTTCCCATAATCGCCCTGGGCGAAACAGATGTTGCCTCGATTGACGAGGGCGCCCGGGTTGTATCGGTCCGCTGCCATGGCCTGCTCCGCGTACCGAATCGCTTCCGGATAGTCTGACTGCTGAAACAATAGAAAACAAACAGTAAACTAATTTGCATATCCAGTAATCACATCGAAGTACATGCAGCACATAGTTGGGATGGGACGTTTCGTCGTTACGGCGACAGATGTAGCCCTGAAGGTAGATGAAGCTGAAGCCACTGGACTTCAGATCAAAGGCCGCAATAAAGTTGCATTATTTCCCTGAGGAGAGGAAGTATATAGTGTAAAGAATGAGTTGTTGCCAGTAAACAGATAATTTAAATTAAAAGAAGAATTGCTAGGTTCGTGAGTGTGTGCACGTCAAACTCGTAGTCTCGCTCCTAAACTCGCTAAGTCCCTGACCAACTACAGCAGGCGCCGGCAGTCCAAATACGGTACCGTGAGTTTACTGTTTTTGTAACAAAAGTAATACGATTGACAAAAATTAAAAGGACATAAGTTTTACAGTTCAAAACAGACAAACATTTTCACAAATTATTCAACACACAGGAAAACAATGTTTACCTCTGGAAAAATGAAAGGGGAAAGAGAACCTAACACCCAACTTGAGAGGGAACCGAGTCCCCCAGCCAAAGACTTACAAAAGTGTCTCCCAACCAAGTAGCGACGAGAGCCCCAACACAACCGTCCAGTGTGAAAAATCTGAGAAGACTGACTTTGCGCTACTTTTTAATGGCGGACACGATTTAGCTAAGGAACCGAGGTTCCTACACAAAAGGGCAATTTTTCATTTATCGTTCATAAAGAAAACACTGCATTTTCTTCATTTTAGATAATTTCAAATAGAATTCAAAGGAAATAATAGAAAATAGTTCACAGATTACCCCATCTTTTGAAACGCGCGCCCTCGCCGCGGCCTCCAGGCAAAATTAGTAGCCATAAAAATGAGGGTTAACCTACGTAACTTAGGTACTAGTAGAGGTAAAACGTCGTTTTAGTAAGCAGAAAGAATTAAAATTGTATCTCACTCGAGCCCCTGGCTTTGCCAAATTTTAGGGGTCTGTTTTCGAGACACGGGTAAAGCTACTTCGGCACGTGCCGGACCACACACAAACATTAGAGTACATAGACTCAACACAGAAGACATAGAACCCTTCAGCCGCGACGGGAGCGCAGGTCTCAAAAGGGAGAGTAACCCGAAAAAATGTTAAAGAGCAAAGGGGAAACTCTACTTCAAACATCACCATACGGGAGCACAAATGCAAAGCTAGACACTATAGGAACTAGGCGACTATACAGTAGAAAATATACTATGAATGACTAAACAAAGAAATAGAACTTTAAACCCCAGCGGTATATGAAGAATACGGTATATATAGGTGCTCCGGGACAGGCTACACCGGAGGAAAATTTTATAGAAATTTATGAGAAATTGCGCGAAAAGAGCGAAAACATACACGTATCCAGTCCAGGGAAGCCTCCCCCGGAGTAAGCATATTATGCACGAATCTGGTTAAATGCCAAAAATAAAGCTGCATATGAATAAAGCACACATATGAATGTAGCTGCTCCGAAAAAGATAGCAAAACTGGCATGTGTAAATGGCAGTACAAAATCATGATAGTAAACCCGCGGTACATTAAACAGTAGAAAACAAAACAGTTAGAAAAAGAGAGTAATATACGACATTGTATAGGACGGACAAACCGAACTAGGGGGCACCCTTTTGAAAAAATCTCAAAGAAACTACGAAGGTAAAGGTAGAAAATTTGGAAGCATCAGCAAAATTTTGAAAGGTAAGCATCAAACGAAAAACCCCATAACATGTAACCCAAAACAGATTCCCCCCAACTTGTTACAACTATCAGACAAATAAAGCAGAAAAATGAAATGAAAACAACCACAACACGAGTTAGAAAAAATGGGAAAGGGGGAGGGGAAGCGAGCGAGTAGGGGGAACCGGAATGCACACAATCACAACAATATAGACTGATATATTATAAAGTTCAAAATTGATAGGCCAGGGAGGCCGCCGAGAACCACGCCGTCGGGGGGAAACCCCACAGCAACCATCGGACCGACCTCCGGAAGGGGAGCGGGCGCCCCACGGCGCAAGCCGCTCCGGCCCCCAACCAATCACCGGCCAACAAACGAACCAGGCCCACCATCACCAGTAACCGGGCCAACAGACTAACCAGGCCTCTCGCCAACCACGGAATCCTCCGGGTCCTAACACAAGATAACACACAAGGGCACAAAATTTCACACAGCATATATATAGCATCAGAAATGGGAACTCGCCGCCATAGAGGGACTGGGGGGGAGGGAAGGGAAGTATGTTACAGTAAACTTAGAATACTTGGGATGGAAAGTCTTGAAGCTCGTCGTATTAAAGCTGATTTGTTGCAGTGTTTTAGAATAGTTCATGGGATAGACAATTTAAATGTTGAGGACTATTTTTGTTTTCGAAGTAGTAGTGGACTAAGAGGTCATAACAAAACCTTAACTTCTGCAAAGTTTCGTAGAAATGAAAAAAAAGTACTTTTTTAGTAATCGTGTAGTGCAGATATGGAATAATTTATCGTCTGAACTTGTAGGCTCTGCAAATCTGAACATATTTAAGCGTAATCTGAAGGATTGGGATGTTTCTAGGTTCTGCCAATTGTTTTAACTGAGCACGAATAAGCACTGTTTGCACTATTTCCAGTATATAATGTTTTATTCCTTTTGACTTTATGACTTTTTTCTTGTATTGGATGCACGTAAGTAGTTGTACTGCGACTCTGTGTAATCCTTTTCAGTAAAGTGTTTGCCGTATACTTGTATAGTGAGCGCTTTATTTGAATAAACTTTTTATTATTATTATTATTATTATTATTAAACAAAGACAAACAAAAAAGGAGTAAATACGGCATAGTATATGGGATTAACATACGGCACAGAGGCCTACAGTAAACAAAAGCATAAGATAAGGCACGTATGCCACAGTCGCAGACATAAGGCACATAGGCCTATGCAGTACAACATAAAGGCCCGATTAATTTAGGAGAGAGGGGGCGCGAGCCTACGGCTACTGCAGCCTGGAGAGTATCCAGACAACCAGCGACCGTAGACTGCGCCAAAATCAAGGAAAGCGAAAGGATAAACTACGGAATCTAAAATGCCGGTCCGGGGTTGACCGCCCACCCTTGCCCGGCCATAAGCCAGACACAGGCGACGAGCAACCACGGACCCGCCGAGGGGCGGTACAGTGGAATACCCCCGGTACTATTACCTGAGTAAAATGACCGTTACATTTGTGTGAAAAAGTGAAGGTAAAAAGGTAAAAAGGCTAAAACGAATTTGAAAGAATACAAGGTAAAACAAGTCTTCGAGTACCCTCCAGCGGACCCAAGTAAACATTCGCAAGAATTTAGAAAATTTAGGCAATGATTTGTCGTAGCAGAAGAGTGAAACACGGAAAGCAAAATCGTCTTAGAAAAATCACGAGAATTTCACGAAAAAGATGGTTCAGGGTACTCGAGTAGTAGACATCTTTATACCCACAAAACCACACATAACAGGTTAGTAGCTGAAAACAAGCAAGCACCTCCCTGCCAGTACGGACCATGTACATACGTACAGTCCGCATCGCGTTACATGATGAGCCGCTTTCAACCCGGTTTCCCGGAGGACCCAAACAACCAATTTCTGCAACAACGAAAAAAAACTTCCAACGGTAGGACATCAAATTTTCTCTAATGAGTTTTTCTCTGAGCATTACGCGTTTTAACATTAAAATTCACCGCGGAGTTTTTGTTGTGTCAGCAAAATTTGATCTTCTGCTGGACCAGACGAGGGATCCTTGGCCCCACAGAGCGCAACCGCGGAGCCCCCGACAGATCAGCAGGAGACAGCCAGTTTTAAAAGCTAAACCCCCATTTGCCCCCAGTACCGGAGGGGCATGGCTCATCAATGTCACTTAGTCACATTTGTTTTAAAAAGAAATTTTTTTCCAAATAAAGCAAAACATATTTTTGGACAAGCAAAGAGTTTTCAAACCAAGAATAAAGAATCACAATCCCACCCCCACATTCAATACATACAAACATAGAATACAAATACCCCATATCCGGACCTGGACCCGTACCGGCAACCCAAGGGAATTGGAACCAATGCGATTAAAAAACTTAAGTTGGTCCGGGTGTGATTGCATGCACTGATTCACTCCGGAAAATCGTCCAATGTGCACCGCCAATTGTTACTAGCTGGATACATCGGATCAATGGCGGAGAAACTTGCACCTTAAATTGGAAGTAAAACAAGTGCAAGCGTGGTGTGAAAGGCGAATCGTGACCGGTTAGCCGTGCGTAAAAGCTGCAAAATAAAAAATAAAACAATTGTAGTGCTGACCTGAAAAAACTAAAGTGTAAATTAAAGTGTGTCTACCTAAACTGAACTAAAACAGGCAATAGTACCGGAGGTATGGAAGACAAAATGTGAAAATTCCGGAGATATGTACGTATACGTATATACTCCGAGAGAGACTAACTTTTTAAATCTTTAAAGAAGATTTTTTAAATTCGAATTGAAATCTTTAAATCTTATGAATTTGAATCAGCCAAAAGGGAAAATAGAAAAGCTTTGAAAAATTTCTTTCAAAAAAATTTTTTCTTTGAAATAGGACTTTCACCGAATTAACCGGGCCAGGCAAACGAGATACTAATCATCCGGAATAACGGCGGCCATGACTCCGGATTTACCCCCTCTTTTGAAAATTAACTTGGGACAGAGAGGGCTGGAGTAAATGTCCAGATGTAGAAGTTACTAGAGGGGTGTCTACCCCCTCTTTTGAAATTTTAAAGTTTTCGTCTTCTAGAGGCAGCCGCAGGTGTTTTTGCTAGATTTGAATTTTCCTTCACAGATAATTTTTGCTAGATTTGAATTTTCCTTCACAGATAATTCAGATGGTGCAGATGATGTACATGATGCAAATTGTCCAGATGGTTCAAATAACAGAAATACGCTTTCACAGTCGTCTTGCATTTTTCCTGCAGGAAAGGGTTAAACGGGGAGCCCTCCCGGAGACGTGGTTTCCCCTTATGTATATCAACCACAAATGGCGAATCACGAGAAAATTTGTCTAAAAGAAGTTGTACCGGAGGTAGGCACCTCGGATCCCGGACAGCATGGGGGGTATGGGTCAAAGCCCAGACCTCCGGGGACGGGACTATCCCCACATCTACATACATCACCACAGGCTCGTCGTCAGACCAATTTGTACCACATTCCGAGCAAATTTCATCTGATGACAATAATGGGTGGTGCATTCCTTGCATGTTCACTTCATTTGTAGAAAATAACAAATCCCAATAAAAACTTTTCATGAAATCGGTTCCTATGAGCATCTCACGAGAAAAGTCAGGAGCCATATGAAAGGACCAACCGTATTCTTTGCAACCCACCGTAAAAATAGCAAAAACTTTGGCTGAAATTTTTATGGGGGCATTATTTGAAGTAACGGCAGTGATGGGATCAGGGTGGTCGAAGCGGACCTCCGCCCCACTAGCCAAAATTCTTTGTACTGTTCGGGGACTAATAATAGAAATCGACGCTCCGGAATCTATAATTGCCAAAATTTTTGCGGCCCCAGATGTTGCCAAAATAGCGGGCATATTGTCCGCTGCCGCTAGTACCTGTTCGGATTCAATCCCAGCGGAGGCCCCCGGAGTCACTGCTACGGAAGCTAAATGGCCTGAAACAGGGTTTTCCTTGTTTGCTAAGGTGTCAATGGCAGTGGGGTGTTCCGTTTCAGTGGCCACTGAAACGCTCTGTGACTGTGCAGGCTGGGAAGGGGGCATCCCCTCGAGAACCGGAGAAAAACCCGCAGCCCAAGTAGGAGGTGGGTGTTTTTCGACGAACATAATCGAGTCGTATTCGGATTGATTTGGACAAAACCGTTTCAATAAAAGTGCCATTTCACGCATTTGATTAGACAAAGCATGGTGGTATTCCTGCATGAAATTATACGTATCTCGTTGAATTGCCTGTAAATGAGTCAAGTTATGAACTACTTTTGAAAAAACACTAGACAATTGGGCCTCTGACATTGACACATCGAGGTGTTGAGAATCAAGTTCGGTGGAGATTGAAAGCGCCTCCGGACTGGCCTGGAGGGGCCCCTCCCCCCACGGAGCAGAGCCGCCCCCTTGTCCGGGCTGAAACCATAGAAACTTGAAATTGACTAAACATCTGATTTGCCTGTTGTAAGGTGACTCCGGTGGAAGGGGGAGCTGACCCACCCGAGGGAGGGGCAGCTTGAGCTCCCGCTCCCGAATCCGACGCAGGTACAAAATTTTGTGACAACTCCGGAATACCAGCATTTGCCATGACAATACGCTGATACGGAGTTGGAAAAGTATTTTGAGGTTGAGCAGGAGTGGGATGAAAATTTTGGACCGGTGCATCTGTCAAATTGTTTAGCGCGAGAGTTTGACTCACTTTCTAGACTTGACGCATACGTACGTCTTATGTTTCTTTAATTAACGTAAGCGTCCAAGCAGGCTTTCTCTACCTAGCGTAGACGAACAAGCTATATGTTTACTTTGTTTCTAAAGCTTTCCTCTTCAGCTCTACTGCCTTTCGTTAATATGCGTAGGCGATAGCATAGATTACATACGTATTTTCTGTGCAATGGCATTCCAAGTTAACTCAGATTCAGAAAGGCGTCAGACAGATAAGTACGTACGTGTCTTTCCGTACGCAGATTCTGAAGAGCATAGATAAAGCAATAGAAGAAATAATTTCCTTTATTTGTGTACACTACTTTTAAAGTGTAATAATAGAACTTTTAAACTAATAGTGTACATTTTTATTATAGTGTACACTTTTCTATTACATTGTATTGGAAAAGCACTTTCAGTTTTCAAGTGAACTTTTTTAATTATAAGTATACTCATCTCTAAGTACTGCTTCATTTATGTTTAGATTCTTTGGTCAATATTCCATCATCCAAGCAATATCTACGGACGATTTTCCAAGGAAGCTTTTATCTTATAGCATTGAGTTTGAGCAAAAGACTTAGTGCATTCTATAAAATGTACATTATACTTATAACATGTCATTTTGTGCGAGAATTAAACAATGGAACTTTTAAATTTAAATTCATTTAAGCGTCAGGTACTTGTACTTTGTTCTATTTGTACTTCGTCAGGTATTTGTACTATTTCGTACTTGGACTAGTCTCAGTAGTGCTAACATACTCTGTTGTCCAGATTTCCATTTTCAAGCGGCAAATACGATAGTTCAGTTTCAGGTGTCGATTTTTTGGTATTTCAGTTCAGCATCTATTCACGAGCTATGCCGCAGAGCCCGCTCTTGCGGCTTTGCTCCGATTTGTATTAATAGAAGCAAACATATAATGTCGCTACCTCTAAGATTAGTATCGTTCAATAATTTTGATGATCCATTCGGAACCCCAAAATTTCAGTTTCTGTTTCAGTCGAATTTATCCAGTTTCAGTTCATTAGAAAAATTTCACTTTCCAGCCGTGCCGAGACATGATATGATGCATAAATTTATGATTGTACACCTACTGCAGAGTAAACTATTAAACCCTTAAAACCTAAGTAGTTTCAGTTTGGTTTCATTGCCTGAAACATCAGTATGTTAAATTGATATTAGTCAAGCTTATTATATTTTTAACTTTAGGCAATTTCAGGAAGTTCAGCAATTTTAAGCAGTGAACTGGAGTTCTTTTATTTACAGATTAAGCACACACACATTACAGAATACACTCTGAGTCTCATTCGTTACAGTGCATTCTTCTTTAAATATTAGATTCATGTATTCCGGATCCGCTGAAAATGAGTATTCTTAATAGTTTTTCTCAATAGCCCTTGACTGGCGGTTGACTTCAAATTGCTGAGGTTAAATTAACAGCATTAACAGCAATTGACACCTGAAAACATAAGTGTGTACACATAATCAATCATATCAATTGCGTAGTGTTTAAATTTTAAAATTATTACTTGGCAGTCAGTTAATTTATGGACTAACTGACTAGCGAATAATTTTCGACTGACAGACTGAATGTCTTAACATTCATTGCGTTAATTCCTTAAGGAGATTATTATATCTGTGCACTCCTCTTTAAAGAGGGTGTTTACAGGCACAAAGAAAGGACGTCTAATATTCACGCGTGTGAGTGTCTGCTTACACCAAGTTAGTATTCAGCTGACGCCTATTCTGCTTCATTCCTTAATGTGTGTCCTCGCTAAAGCTATACCTTTATGACAATTGTTGAAAGGCTTACGCTTGATTGTTTGCTTTTCCTTAGTTTTCACTCTCAATAAGCGTCGACGACTACGAACATTGCTTATTAAGCGTGCGCACAGACGCCTACTTTCCTTACTTTAAGTACGTACGTACGTAGAAGACTCTGGAAAGTGAGTCAAACTCTCGCGCTAAACAATTTGACAGATGCACGGGGCAGGGGGTGCCTGTTGATGGTTAGCAGGAAACAAGGGTTGAGGAGTGGAAGATGGAGCAGAAAATTGAGGCGGTTGGGGGGTAGGCTGGGCAAGAGCATACTGTGTATGTGGGGGAGGTGGTGCATAGTTAACGGGTTGATAGTACTGTTGTTGATTTGCTGGTGCTTGATACTGGGGAGAATAACGCGATTGATTATAAGAGACGTGGTCGATGCGTTCCTGAGGAGGGCGGGGTTTGTAATCAGGAGGGGCTTTGGAAGGGTATCTTTCCCAACATTTTTCGGGAGGGTGACCCCGTTTTTTACAATACCTGCAGGGGGCGGAAAATTTCTTACGTTTTTCCTCATCCCACTTAGCAAGGGCTTCTTGTATATGTTGCTCAAACCAGTCCTTCATCTCTCGGAAACCAAGGCGGGAGGCAGCGACTTCTAAATTTGCCTGTGAATTAGAGTCTGACGTTCTTTGGTTCTGAGATCTGTTATCAGAACCGCCTTCTTCTACATAGTAGATAGGCAAATCATATGATAAGGTGTCGCCCTCCGGAGCCCTGGCTTCGCGAGACTCCAGACGGTCAATGATGCGACGCACATCTTGCATGGTCGGGCGTTCACTCTGGTAGAGGGAGGCCAGCGCAAGGGCGAACTTGTCGTGGACTCCAGCGAAAAGTTGTTGAACGCATTGTTCTTCCCTTTCCTCCTGGGTGTCCCACAGGTCGAGGGCCATAGCCTGCAGTTCGGAAATATAATGACGAACAGATTCATTGTGAAGTTGTTTTCGATGGGCAAAAGCAGAAAATCTGTCCCGTAGGGAAAGTTGAGGCTTGGGAAATTGAGATTTTATCAATTCAAGAAAACCGGGATATGACTCTACGACCTGTGGGCCACAACGGGAGGCAAAAATTTGAGCTTTTCCAGAGAGTTTATTCCAGAGAAGACGCCCCCACTGAGCCTCCAGGACCGCATGAACCGCCACGGCCGATTCAAATTGAGGAAGCCAATCCTCAAAATAGGCGTATTTCGGGTCATAGCGAGGGACTTCCCGTAAGACTTCAAGATAATACCGAAAAAGGCTAGTGTCAAATTTGGAAACAGAAATATCCGTTGGTTGCATAGTCTCAGGGGTGGGGTGACGAGAACTTTTAGGTGTTTTGGATTTTTTCCCCACGGTGTGCACCGTATGAGAACTGTGATTAGAAAAAGATGAAGGGGTAGGAGGGGGACCCGGAGGAGGAGGAGAAAGTGATGGTTGAAGATGGGGCGGTATGTACGTACATACCTGCTGAGAATTTGAAACCGGCGGAAGCGTAGTAGGCGCCGAATTTTGGGGGGGTTGCCCCCCGGAGGTTCCTGTCCAGCAGGGGGGGGGCACCGCGTCCTTGCCCTCCCATAAGGAAGACACAGACGAGTGTAACCCCCGCTGCTGGGAGGTCTCACTAGGGGTAGGGGGGCGGTTTTGGGATACATAGTCAGTCGCGCAGGCATGAGAGGCAACCATATCTGCCATATAGTATGGGTTGTTAGGGGCCTGTTGGGGTACGTATGGCGGTACCCGAAGGGGTGGAAGATTTGGTTGGGACCCTTCCCACAAATGATTTCTGTCCAGTTCCGCAATGACCGGATTCTGAAAAACCTGCTGTTCTAAGCGATCATGTTGAAAATTTGCGGGTGTACGTATAAAATATTGCCCCTCCGGAAACTGTTCGTTGGGGGGTTGATAGCGAAGCTGAGGAACTTGTTGCTGGTGCGGGTCAGGGGCTGCAAGTTGAGCACCCTCATACAAATGTTGTCCATAGGAGCGGGGGAGAATCGGAAAATATTTGGGGTCCTGATCATTTACACGACCCCGCTGAGCGGCCAGGCGACTTGGGGAGGCCAGAGGGGGATTTTGAGTGCTGGGGTGGGGAACCGGTAGAGGGGGAGGTGGGGGGCTGTGTATGATGTAATTTTGGTGCAGAGGGACCCCCGGCACAAACTGGAGTACGGTGTACCGAAATATGAGAAGGAGCCTTAGCCCGATCTGGCTGGGGGTTCCCATATTGGTCACGAGGAATGACATGCCCCCCAAAGTGAGACAGCTGTGGTGCTTGAGAATTTGCCGGCGGTACGTACGTATTATTCTGGAAATCTGCCACTGAGGCCGCCGGAATACTATATGGAATTTGGGTGTTGGGTAAATAATTGGGCTCTGGGGGGTGGTGCCCCCCACCAAAATTCTGCTCCATATAAGATGCGGGGGTGTTATGACTTGAACCGCCCCCTTCTGACAAAAAACCCGAATTTTGACTGTTCGCAGAATTATAGACAGACCCATTTTCTGAGCAGGCAACATTTTCCCCGGAATTTTGCTGAAAATGTGAACCATTCGGGGGTAAAGGGGTCCCGTTTTCAGCCCGCCGAGAAAGCGTCCCCACCACTTCGGGCGAAGCCAAAACGTTTTGCCCAAAATTTTGTGAAAAATTTGAATCCATGGGAGGGGGACAGGAGCCGTTTCCGACCGGCCGGGAGAGTGTCCCGACAACATCGGGCGGACCCTGAGGAGATCGGAGAGAATACGTACATTGGGGGGGGGAGGAGCTGTAGCCCCACCTTGAGAAGTTTGGGGGAGGTAATAATTTGGAGGAAAAGGTGAATTTTGAATTTGTTGGGAAAGGGAGGGTCCCTCTGCGGCTTGCCCAGACAACGGTCCAGACACACCATTAGGGGCCGCCCCATTTTGCAACCCCATAGCAGTAAGAACAGTTTGGGTACTCTGAACAACATCAAAACGAGGCGAAATAAAATTATCAAAATCCCGACGAAAATTTGAATTTTCAGAATTTTGATCTGCTAGATTTTGGGGGGAAGGGGTAGGTAATTTACCCGCCCCTAAATTATCCTGATTTTCAGTCGGGAGGGAAGCAAACTGAGAAACAATCTGAGAGGGGCCGGAAATTGGTCCCCCCAACACCTGTACCGACGTGTCTCTCCGGTCCCTAGTTGGTTCTCCCCCAAAATTTTGCTCCACTGGCTCCCCACCTGCTGGAGAACCCCAAGTATTCATCAGGGCCCCTGAAAAATTTATGTCCCTCCGAGACATTTCTCCCAAAGATCGTCCCCTAGAGACAGAATGGGTACGCCGATTCCTGGGCGGAGTCGGGGGTCGCACAGCACCACGAAAAATTGGGGGGTGGGGGGGGGGGGTTCAGAATTTGGTAGGTGTACGTTATCAGAATTTTGGGGGTGGGGAGACTCAAAATTTTGTAGGTGTGGATTTTCAGAATTTTGGGGGTGGGGAGACTCAGAATTTTGTAGGTGCGGGATTTCAGAATTTTGGGGTGGGGAGATCCAGAATTTTATAGGTGTGGAATTTCAGAATTCTGGGGATGGGGAGATCCAGAAAAGTGAACCCCCGAACGTCGCGGCACAACTGGGGAAGAAACTGCAACTTGTGGGGGTGGGGGAGGGGGTGGGTTTGAACTATAAGGGGGGGGGTCGGATTTTGTAAATTTTGGGGGGAGGCAATCCCCCCATTCCCCCCATGCTGTCGCCCCCCCAAATTTGCAGGAGACTTTTGGAAAAAATGGCGGTTCAGAAAACTATCCGTAACTTCCGGCGCCTGTGAATTTGGGGGTAACTCTGAAAAAAGACGAACTGTTTCGTCACGAAGTCTTTTTAAATAGCGAGTCAACGGGCGAGACGAATCTGTTGACGAATTTGACATGCTACTCTCCTGAAGGAACGGTCGCCAGTTGTAAAGATATTTGTTTGCCTCAATAAACGATGGATTTAACTAAAGAAGAATTGTCAAGTTCGTGAGTGTGTGCATGTCAAACTCGTAGTCTCGCTCCTAAACTCGCTAAGTCCCTGACCAACTACAGCAGGCGCCGGCAGTCCAAATACGGTACCGTGAGTTTACTGTTTTTGTAACAAAAGTAATACGATTGACAAAAATTAAAAGGACATAAGTTTTACAGTTCAAAACAGACAAACATTTTCACAAATTATTCAACACACAGGAAAACAAGGTTTACCTCTGGAAAAATGAAAGGGGAAAGAGAACCTAACACCCAACTTGAGAGGGAACCGAGTCCCCCAGCCAAAGACTTACAAAAGTGTCTCCCAACCAAGTAGCGACGAGAGCCCCAACACAACCGTCCAGTGTGAAAAATCTGAGAAGACTGACTTTGCGCTACTTTTTAATGGCGGACACGATTTAGCTAAGGAACCGAGGTTCCTACACAAAAGGACAATTTTTCATTTATCGTTCATAAAGAAAACACTGCATTTTCTTCATTTTAGATAATTTCAAATAGAATTCAAAGGAAATAATAGAAAATAGTTCACAATAGTATAGTGTACGTTAAAGACCCCTAATCCGCTTACGGTAAGGATTTCTGGCAACTAGGCCAGCCTTCTCTCTGCGAAGACGCTGTGTATGGTAAGGTAAGTCGTGAGTCATCCACTCAAAATGGTTCACATCTCTGCTCTGATTCCTCCCATCTGTGCTTAACGTCCAATGTATAGAATAATTTGGATAAATTAACTGAGAAAATAACGATTTCTAGGGTGTTGAAAGGCACTCTACGCTTCTGAATAGTTAACTACTGATGAAAACAACCCATGGGTCAAGGTGTCTTCTCTCATCTGGCAAACAGAGAGAGTCAGGACCAGAAAAAGGTAAAACCTCATATATCCTAAAGTTGACCAATAGCCCAGTAAATGGGAGACAGCAGAAAAAAGGGCCTTCTTCTACAGTAACAGCTTAATTGGAGTCGTCTCAACATAAATTTACGTACCAGAAAATACATGAATGAGAGATTATTGGCAGCCGCACTGGCCACTTTACTATCTTTCTTTTCAAAGGATTTCAAGGCTTCCGTTGCCTAAAATATACTTTGAATATATAATAATTCACTGAATAGATATTTTCCTAGGAAAATCCTGTCAGGCAAATAGTGTACTCTGTACTGCTGTCTGTATACTTTCTGAGCAGTGTTTGAATTGTAATTCTTGCTACTATTAATTGAGATTCTGTGGAAATGAAAAAGTCCCTTACGGCAGAAATATCTCTTTGCCTCAAATACTGTATGGCTTTGTTGATCTCAAGATCGCTGGCCAGATCAGCATAGAGTGACTGTTTGATCTGCTCAACGCACCTAAACTCACATCAAAATTAGTTAAATCAGTCACAAAGTACTAGAGCAATCATAAACTGTCATTTAGGCTGAATCTGAATGGAATACACTGCGTAAACTGAGTAAAAACCGTAACTCTACGGCGCTAAAGAAGCTGCGCTCCACACAAATTTTGAATGAACCAAACCCGGTCCCCTAGCCGACATGCTTGAGTGCGGAAGCAACACTTTTATTAACTAATTAACAAATAATTCGAAAATATCTGATCAAAGAGTACCATGCATATCCCTCAGAGAAGGATGCGGACACGTTGGGGGATATTATTCGGGCTGCGGTCAGGATAGTTCTTTCAGCTTCCTGGCGTCTAAGAACAGCCAAACAATAAAATCAATCAATCAATTAAGTTCGGATTAAGAAAATCTAAATGGTAAGCAAACCGACAGTTTACAGAATCCAAATTTTGAAAGTGTCAGTCACCACTCATAAATAAGCAACTGCAACAACAAGTAGCCAATCTGCAATTTTAGTCGATCTAAGTTTTGCTACGAATCCAAAACTTTCGCGGTTACCGTTTTCGTTCCCAGCTGTTCAGTGAATCGTTTCGGATCACTTGAAGCACCATCAAGTCCGCCGGATCCTTCTAGAAACATTTGTACAGAATTATAGCTATATATAACGTTCTAGCATATATAAGACTGAAATTAAAACAAATTCAAGTAGCAAAACTTTCTATGAATATAGCTGAGAAATTAAATCTTAAGTATTAAAATTGTGTCTACACTTATCCAATAGATTTGAATCACAAGATTTTATTTGCATTTTCAATGCTTGTAGCAAAATACGATAAATTTACGTCCCAAATCTGCTTCCTTGAAACACAAAGAACAGTCTGTTACAAACCACAATAATAATAATAAACCCATGAATACGAACACTATCAATTGTGTATTTTTCCTCATCCTCTGTTTCGGGTGGGATCTCCAGGAGTTTGAGGAATCCTTCCTTCATTTTCTCCTTATCGTCCAGGGTGTAGGCACATAGGATTAGGTTAAGTCCGGTTCTGTAGCCGGGCTTCTCCTCCATGCAGTGCTCGAAGGTACTCATGGCATCGTCGTAGCGTCCCAGTCGAACAAACGCCACTCCGATGTCATGAAGTATCTTGATCCTAAAATGCCAGTAATTCCAGAATCTTAATATCTCCGTCAAAGTATTGCCATGGTGATGTGATATTAACCCTCTTTCTCCCAAGGCTTTTCGAGGAAAGCCACTGAAAATGACCAGTGTTGAGTTTTCGGTCGCACTTTTTACTGAGACCACCCACAGATCGATAGAGAATTGATTGCTCTTCATTTTATAATATTGAATATTAAGGGTCGGTGATGCACCCAGAAAAAGTTAGGAGCCGTCAAAGTCGGGCGAAGTAGAAATCTTTGCTAAACTTTCATTGCAAAAAAGCTGCATGAGTTGATTCTGAGGAGGAATCCACTATACGTTAATTTAATCTGCATAATCTCCCCTATCGCCCGGTAGAACTACACTCTGTCGCCTGACGAATTGCAGCCGACGCTGGACTCGTTTAAAATAAATACAGAAATATGATACAAAATTTGTCCAATTCTCCATTCCGCCAAATGCCTGACTGGACTTTATTTCTTATGAACAACTACCCTAATCCAAATTGTAGTGGGAGTGTCGAGGAAAAAAGGAACACGTGATCAGAGCTACATCGGGGAACCCGTGTCTGCTCTTTGGAACAGAATCCAAAAATCACCACTTGTGTCAAATGGCCGCCGCGGGCATACAAGAGTTAAAAGTATCGAAATTCAACATTCCACAAAATAGCAGAAATAGTTGGTTAACTGTGATACCTAATTGTTCAAATATTGTAAGTCTGTGTTTTCTACTCAGTTCACTATAAAGTGAAACCCAGGAAACTACCTTGCTCGTTTTTGAGTTGAAGGTACTTGATCGAGTGCCATACGATAATACTTAATGGCCTTAGCATAATCCTTCTTCTTGAAGTAGATATTTCCAATGTTAACCTTTAGACGGCCTGAAATTCAAAGTGGAATTATATACTACTGAAAATGTTTTTATATAGCATATATAGAGAATACAATAAAGTTGTAAACCAAAAATTCACACTAAATTGTACCAGCGTTGCTGAATGCTTTATTTTTGACAATAACTTGATAGGTATTGAGTGCTTCATTGTGCAGACCATTGGCTGTGTACTGATAGGCTAAATTGAACAGAACCTAAAACACAAACAGAAGCTTTTTCCAAAATAATTAACAATCAGTTATGGTAAGATTTACCTTTTTGTAGCAAGATAGTACTAGACAAAACAGCCAGGCGAAGCGTCATACTCTCAGTTACCAACACTTTCTCATTATTAGCAGGACAGTAATAAGTCAGAAAATGCAGTTAAATATAAAGAAGGGCAAGAGAGGATCCTCAAGTGATCACCTGACCCCTTGTGCCCGTAAAAACTGATCAAACTTTAGGTCGCGAATGAGGTTAGAGAAATTAATCAAATTAGGAGCTGAAACTACATGCTGAGGCAATTATCTTACAGTGAATGTCAGGTCTAGATTCATTTGATCAACCATGCTGACTTGTTCCCGCAACTTTACAACAGCTCTCTCTCGCTTGCCCGCCTCCTTAGCTTTTTCCAATGCCTAAAGCGGAAACAAAAAGAGCAAACGGTTAATACAAAATGCTCTCTGCCCTTTGCAAATTACCTCAGAACACGGAAATTATTTGAGCAAAATCAACTAATTAGTCCAGAATTCTGGACATTGCCGGTTTAATCTTATGATTATCCAGTTTGCATTAATCCCTTTCTGTTAAGGGGGGAATTCGGCATTGTTTAATCGAAGTTGGCTTCAGCTCTGGTCCCTCTCAGATAAAAAGGGTTCTGGAGTTGTCGGTTTCTTCCCAAACAAAAAACAAGGAAAGAATTATTCGCGTTTCTTATCCTTATAAAAGAACAGGGAAGCCTAACCGTTTTCAAATCCCCCTTGACAGAGGCAAAGATGCTTTCCTCCAGATTTTCGTTGACCCGCTGTTCCATCGCACGGCATTTCTCCTCAGGACTAAAATATTCACTAATTAAATTTGTTGTTGAATAACCAATTAAAGAATTCCAACACTAAAGTGCAAGACTATACAAATAGTCCGTGAATTAAATTTTATGAAGGAAATTTGACTGTATACTTTTCTTCTTCCTTGACTTCCGCCGCAGTGGATAACCCAGCGTTCATGGGGTCGAAGAGAGCATGCTGGGATCTCCCATGCGACGTGTATCCAACACCGCGAACCGCAGTCATTGGTCGAGCTGCGGCTCCACCTCCCTAAATTGGAGCACTAATTTAATTAATTATCAAGGAAACAATTTTAACAATTATCAGAGGTTTGGCCCTTCCTTTCCCAAACTCAAACCCTGGTACTATGTAAGACAATCCTAGTTCGAGACATAGGACAAGTTGCGCGAGGAAACCTTTTTAGACACTGCATTTGTTTGTACCAAATCAGTCAATGAACCTACAGGCCTAATGCAATTGCAAGCAACTGAAAACCATCTAATATTTATCAAAAATAATTTACCTGAGAAGCAGTTCCTGGTCTACCGCTGGCCAGTGCAGTTCGACCACGACCCTGAATAATATGCAACTGAATTAACACAGATTTCTGACAGCCAAATGTCAAATATATAACAAGTCGATCTATGTAGCCAGGGTAAACCTTGAGAACGCTTTCAAATTACATGATCCGTTTAGTCACGCATGCAAGAATATTACCATAATTTAAAATACAATACTGAAACTTTAGAGAAATATAGTTTAGTCGAATTTAAATCGTAAAGCAGACATAACAATATCATTCTCTAAGGGAAGCAGGCATAGAAAAGATTGATAAGCCTAACATGGGAGTTCAGCAGTTCAGTTCAGATTAGCAGTGGCATGTCTGACTTCCAAACAGAAACAGTAGTGTTGTGTCAGTAGCCGTTTTCAGTTTCAGTTTCAGTCGGTGGTTCGAAATATTTTCAGTTTCAGTTTCAGTCGGCAACGTAAAATAATTTCAGTTTCAGTTTTAGTTTCAGTCGGAGTTTCAGTTTCAGTTCGCTTTAAAAAGAACGGTTTCCAGCTCTCTGAGTTAATATAAAACACAATTTAATGTTTATTCAGCCTCTATTACAGCAATGTTAACAGAATCGAAGCTCAAAACCTTAACAATTTCAAGATTTAAGGAAAGACTGAAACTAGTTTCAGTCCGAGTTTCAGTCTTTTACCCACTATAGTTTCAGTTTCAGTTTCAGTTTCAGTCGGCTGTCTAAAAATGTTTCAGTTTCAGTTTCAGTCACTGAAACTGAAACCTGTACAAACTGAAACTGAAACTGAAACTATTTTGAGAAGAGACCTGAAACTGAAACTGAAACCTAGTTTCAGTTTCAGTTTCAGTGACTGAATCATCACTAAGAAACAGTCTGAAACGAAACAGTTCTAACCCCGGCTGGATCAATTCTTTACTTTCAATTCTGAGTGGAAAGCTGAAACTCTTCCTCTTTCTCTCTCCTAGGTATGCAATGGTTTCGTGGGCCCTTGACGCCTCCCGTATGTGCTATTTTCTCTGTCTCTTCTTAGTCCACAGCCCTACTAGAAGCGCTACAATTCTAACATATATATAGATATATATATATAATGTTTACAGTAGGACTAATGTGAAACTTACGGCAGTGGCCAATCTTGATGCAGTGCCAACGCGACCGCCAACAATTCCTCGATTTGTAATCTAAAATAGAACGGAAAATAACCAGGAAAATGTCCTGTTTCTCGTGATTATGAAATTTAAATACGAATTTTTAAAACTGTTAAAAAATTTTCCAGAAAACATTTTTCACAGCAACCAAGAAGGATAATTATACTTACGTGAAAGGGGTGCTACCTAGCTATTTCAGATTTTAATGCATTTTCACTACAAATGTATTAGTGGATTTCTTACTTACCGGACGGCGACCATGACTTGTTTTCGCTACAGCCGTTTGAAATCCAGGATCGTTCAAAAGTTCCTGTAACTAACAATAATTACAGTAAGGCTAAGGAATGTAGTAAATACAGTAACAACATATATAGTAATTATTCTGAAAATGGTTTGGGGCTGATTCCCTAATGAAAATACATTTAAAACAAATCTATACCAATCTAAGACAGACAATTTATTTTATTCAACAATACAGTTACTGCTGATTTCTGTAACAAAGTTTGCAAGAACGAAGGAAGAGCATATAATAAAAAGAGTTGACAATCCCATTTACATATTATATATATACGTCCACCTACATCTGGATCAAGTATAGGATTGTAATCATTGAACCCAGAATATAGGTCGTCTTCCCCGGCTAAATGTACATGTTCCATCTAAACTACTCATATACATACAGAACTATCAAATACTATCATGTTGCTAAGCAACGTCTATGAGCATGACCTATCTTTTATAAGCTAAACCGGACAGGTACCGTATTCTCGCGCTTAAGGGAACACTCACTTAAGAGAAACTGTTCTCTTAAGTGAACGTGTTCTCTTAAGTGAAATCAGGAAAATGCCGAAGCATAAATTGAAGAATTGCTTTTGAAAGTCAAATTTCCTAAAAATTCTGGTTTTTTCCAAGATAAAGTAACCTTCCAAACCAAATATACCACAAACAGTGACAATAGTAATTAATTATAATATAAAAAATTAAAATACTAATGCCTCATAGTGGTACTGGACATTCACATTCACTTAAGCGAACATGTTCTCTTAAGTGAAATCCAAAAAATTTCCATTTTTGCCCGTATTTCACTTAAGAGAACATGTTCTCTTAAGCGCGAGAATACGGTAGTCTTAGAAGGCAAATTCACACTTGTCCTTCCCCTACACGAACCTTCGCTTAATTGCTGACAAGTAAAAATTAATATGGACTGGATTGATCTTGCAACTTCCGTATGCTATCTTCACCCTTGTGTAATGGCTGTCAATCAATTTGTACTTTCTCCTAGGATAAGCACTAAGTTTTCGCTTTCGTGGTCTCTACAATTTAGGTTACTTTGCGTAGTGTAAGGTGGAAAGGCTCAATACAAACAAACCATTCGGTTGCATTTCTTCTTAGGTATTAGCTACGTAGCTAGAATTTCGTCAAGTCTATATAATTCTAAAATAAAACTGAGAATGGGAAATAAGCAACGAGAAATATGTATTTCACTAACAGACACATCTAAGTAAATTCAATAAAATTTTCGTGGGTTCTCGTCTAAAGCTTAAAAATCATAAACCCAGGATAACTTAACTTGGGATAGTTCTTCTCCGGCTAACAAGAGGCAACAAAACGGTGTCTATAAATTCCACTCTCTCATTCTCGCAACCGCAATTCCTACCCTTCTACCAAAAACAAATCAAAATATTTATTTCACAAGGAAGCATACAAGCCAAATTCTGACTTTTAACATAATAGACAGAAATTCGTAGATCCACAGTATGACAGGACAGCAAATCAAAACATAAAAAAACAAGTTTAAAGTAGAGCAAAGACGAGTATAATCCTAGAAACCAACAAAATCCAAAATTCCATTCCAATTATTAATCAAGACCTCACAAGTAAAAAGTCTCAGTAGCCAGTATATATTCAGCAAACCCTTTCAATTTTTAGCACATACAATACAAACATTAGACTCAAGCAGACATACCACATACTTAAATTGAGAGTGAGCAAAATAGCAAAGATCCTAAAAAGATATAACATACTGAAAGAATACAGAAACTGAAAAAATATAAATGCATAAATTCGATCGTATAACCATAAAAATGAAAGAAAAATGACACATCCTTCCCCTCTTAGATTTGAAAAATTAAAAAAGCATATGCCAGTCGTGACAAAAATATTGGGAACGAAACGGAAACAAAAGCATCTGCCAACCAGCCCTAATTAAATTAAGTATATTTCAGGATAAAATCTATTATAAGTTTGATAGAACTTATTATGACAAATTTTAGTACTAACCCGGAATGAGGGCAAAAAACATCTAAATCAAAACTTAATTATTTTTCAAAAACTCAAATTCCCACATCCTTGCCACATCTAAACTCAATAGTATAACAGACCCGATGTTAAAAGAACGCTCAACAATCCACAAAATATTATACGTACATATCATAAAATGTTGAAGAGCACCTAAAATAGGAAACATCCAATTTACACAAACACTAAACAGATACAGCAATATCATAGATAAGAAAATTAAATTCGAAAAAGCAACGACATAACGACGTTACAACTACAAATTTTACCCTAATCCTCTTAGCTCATTATTAATACTCTAACCCTAACCCATGCAGCTTCCTGATTTAAATCTTTGATGCTCTGTTTCTTTCGGAATCAAAACCAAACAAAAGGCAGCCAGTCTGTTCTGAAAACGTATCCGTAGTGGTGGAGAAGGTGCAAATAAATTTAGATTGATCTAATCCAAATAACGATTTCTTCACACCCAAACAGCAAGGCAGATTTCTTGAATACACGTAGGCAGGTTCTGATAGTAAGATCACAACTTCCAATAAAGGTAAAGCCTAATCCAAAAATTCAATCTTACTATAACTAGAATTTTTCCATTTCCAAAAAACCCCTGAACAACAAAAATACGTATACGTGGCTATGATAACCAGCATGTCTGGACCCCGATATGGATTCCAGAAACGTGTGGTCCAAGATAAAACTCAAAATGGAGCGACACCCAATAGTTGAAGAATTTCTGTAAATGGTATAGAAAAATCTTACACTAAAAGTTCAGTTCTTTCCAAAAACAGCAGGTCAAATTAGAAACTATTTTTTCAATTGAAAATAGAAGGCTTCTTTTAATACTGGATAAAAATGAAATTTTTAGGTTTAGAAAAAATCAAACACCTAAAACACCTAAAATTTAGAAGATCGCAAAGAGGGCATGAAATATACGTATTGTGCTTCTACAAACAGCAGTTTTGCTATAAATCGATAGTTAGCGTTTGCTTTAGTACACAAAAACTTCCTAGAATAATCATCGCCTAACATATACAAAGGTCATCTCTTCGTACAGTTTTTTCAAGAGAATCCATTCAAAACTTCAAGACATTTTCCTCCATTAACTAACTGTGTTCAGATTATTTCAGCAAAAGGAATTAAAATGGAGGCATCATTTTTCAAAATATAGTAAACAAAGCGAAACCAAACAAAAAACCAAAATCCGCCAACTCCCAAAAATCGCAACTCACATCACCACCAGAAAAAACATCACAAAAACGGACCCAACAGGCACCCAAAACAAATAGATCGATCCCTTTACCTTTATAGAAGCAGAAGACTCATTTACCCTGGGTATGCAGTACATAGTGCACAGTAAGGACAAGTCGTTCAAGTTCCTATACTGATTATTCTTAGGTAGGTAGGCATCTTCGATTTTTCATCTTCGCGATTTCGACTACTTGTACAGACGGGCAAAGTCCCGTAAAGCTCCCAGGACCGTCTTAAACTCCGTGGCACCCGTAATACTGTCATGACACTGACGCAGCTGGTCCGGGGTGGCCGTCACTGACCCGCCGGGTCCTTTGGTGGGCAGCTCGTTCAGGACCTGTTGCAGAAGTTGGCTGACCAGGGCCGAATTCAACTGGACCAGGGCAAACAGCGTCTCCGCCGGGAATCGCACCACAGCCGGCGGAAGGTGGTAGATGACCGCCGTTAGGATAGACCTAACCAGGGCCTGCCCGCAGCCCTCCAGAAGGGCCGAGGCAGTCTGATAGGCCTCTGGGACCGGGGCGGAAGGGTTCTGCACCTGTAGCCGATTCTGTCGACTGATGGAACCGATGATTTCCGCCAGAAATTTCGACACAGATTCGTTGGCATCCTTATGATCCAGAGAGAGGGCACTGATGGCGCACTGGAGGAGGTGGGGAAACCGGGGCCACTGGAAAAAACGATCCGGCACTCGTTGGACAAATCGAAGACAGAGACGAAAGAGGTCGTCCACGGTGTCCGGGTGCTGACGTAGACCGCCCTGCTCCTCCAGGAGTCGCTGAGTGGGCTCCAGAAACGCGTCCGTCATGTTGAGAAGGCCCGGGACATAGTCACTGTTCACATGGGCGTACTCGTCCACCAGGATGGAGCCCAGGTACAGGAAACAGGAATGCGGATGCGTCTTGTACACCTAGAATACAAGAAATGCTGGCCCGCGTTTACCTCATTTTCTTTATGTAAAATACAAGACATGGAGATGTTACATGCTGGAAATTGTGTGAATTGTTCATAGACTTAAGAGAAATAAAAGGTAATACACCAGTTAGCGATGTTAGAGAAAACTATGGAGAAAGAATAAAAATCATTGCGAGAACAAACTCAGCCATAAACCGTATCAGATTTTCTCGGTGGGTAATAGACTGACTAAAAAACTGCACCTACATAATAGTCTGTCTGTCTGTTCTCGGCCACGCTGCCCGGAGGCAATATGGGGGTCAGTCTCGGCAGGTTTATACTTAGCGGATGCTGCAGCCAGATCAAGTGACCCAAAAGAAAGCGACCGACTAGCTACATTATAGTCATTTAAGTAAGCATTTATGACTTTGTCCAATCAAGAGTCAAGGACTCCTGTACAATACTGTTCTTTGCATACTCAAAGAGAAATAATGAAAAACGCCTGCCTGCAGTCCCTAAGGCAAAACCTTAGTCCGAAACAGGAGACAGAGCCAATGGGCGCGGTGAGCGCTCTAAGCTGCAAATGTTGTATGCTTACTGTAATCATGCTGGTGACCAGATGCTCCAGGAGTGTATCAATTTTGGGGCCGACACAGCGGATGGCGAATCGAATGCAGCGACAGGAGCGCTCCATAATACGACTGCTGTCCTGATAGCAGGTGAGCGTCTGCGCCAGGATCGGCCACATCTCCTCGATCACGCAGAGGCAGGGATGCGCGGATCCGTTCAGGTTGTGAGGCTCCGTGAATCGAAAGATGGCGGACAGGCGGTCCAGCCAGATGATGGGATCGGAGCCGGCAACCGGACGCTGGTTCTCATCATTTACCACTGCCGGGCTTCCCCTGAAAAATACATACGTACGTAAAGGAGAAAAGAACAAAGTCAAATAAATCAAATGAAAGCATAGAAAATTGCCCTGCTAAAAACTTCAGCAAATTAAAGGACAGGGATGGGAATAAAAACCTGAGAAAATTTCAGAAAGTAAGTGACAACTGTGGTGCATAATAAAATGTAGAAGGAGTCTTATAAGCAAGATCTTATAAACTTTTTCCAGGGGCGATTGCCGAAACAGAGGCCACACCGAAATGGGGGGAACATCACGGAAACAATCGTAAACCAGAATACGCGTTCTACTGGATCAACAACAAATAATCTAAATTTAGAAGGGAGCTCTTATTCAAGCTCCTGGCCTGTGCTGCAACTTTCCATCACTGTTTATCTACCAGTACCTGTAGCATAAATGCATACCCATTGGCTTGTGCGGCGGCGGCGGAGTCAGCCTGCAGTTTGGCCTGCATGAGGGCAGCCAGGGGCTGAATCTGCTGACGACACAGCTCTCGGAGTCGACGCGTCAACTCCTCCGGCGGGAGTCGGGACATGATGGCAGAGATGCCGCTCAGGAGGGAAAGGGCCGTCTCCTGGCTCCCTGTGTCTGTCGACGTCAACTGGAGGATCAGGCTGCAATGCCATAACAGAATTATACAGAATTAAACGTGAAGTTAGACACGCATAGGACAACATAAAACAAAAATAAGCTGTTATGTAAGTAACACCATTCACTGACACACGGTGTCTCGAAAAATAGGGAATTGAGGGTAACTTCAGTAAATTTTTAAAACTTCGTCGAATTTTTGTAGACATTTTTTAGCATTTTTACCAATTTAAGTTTCAACCGAAGTTAAAAATCCTTCAGTTTTCTCAGCTCACAAAACAAAAACTGTTTTTAAGCATTTTTAAAAAACAAATCCCCCGATATCGGGTCCTTTGTCCCAGCTCAGTGGAGGTGCCAGTCAGAGTCTTCCCAGCAAAACCCAGCTAAGCGGCTTTTGCTTAAGTAACTGCAAGGCAGGCGCCTTCTCATTATTTCATCAGAATAACCAGTCTGTTGTTATGTTCTAGCAGTCTCCATCAAAACAACAGGATCGGTCTATCTCTATGCCACAGTAAAGATGTCATGTTGAAGGTGAAAACTGACAGACCCGAACAGATCGTCCAGATGTGGAAGGAGGACGGCGCCGCAGTGACGGGCCAGCTGTTCCACACAGGTGGCCCCGGCGAGGGCCAGGCGCCCGTCCGACTGAATCGCCTCCGAGGCAAACTGGATCACCGGACTCAGATAGTGGGGATGCTCCCCGATCCATTCAACCTAAACATTAGATATCTCAAATTTAGAAATCTATCACATTGCACATTTTATCCCGTCTATTAGTTGTTGTTTACTGTTGTTGTTTGATGCATTAGGCATCACAATGTGATAACCATCACCCGAAGGTGCAAAGAGTTAGCCAGGAAACTGGCCCCGTAAGGTTGGTCAAACACAACTCAACCAAGTTGCCAGAAGGAGTCTCAAAGCCTGGTCCACATCACGTGGGATGATGTCTCATCCTTTTTAAGAAACATGCTCCGTCGGCCTCTGTGTTGCCATATCTCGCAGCCAGCCCGAGGAGCAGCACACATGACAAGCCTACACTGCAAGAACTACGGTAATAACATTCTTTGCGCTAAATGGAGACAAACTCCAAGTATGTTGTACAATGCTATAGTCCAATACGGGTGGAAGCACAGCGATTGAGTTCACACTATCCTCTTCAAACTGAAGGTTTAGTCGAAAGCCATTTTGTCGAAACAACAATTTATACACCGATTCCTCACAAACTAACCAACGAAGTATCAGTAAGCTGTTCCCTTACCAGTTCAGCCAACAGACTCAGCGCCGTATGTCGTATGGCCACATGGACAGCGGGCTGGGCGGCATGTGGGGGTCCACCGCTGGAATTGGCGGCACCCACACCGTCCGGGACGGAGGGGGATGCGGGAGCGCCACAGCGCAACTGGAGGATGGCCTCCATAACTTGTGGGACAATGATGTCCTCAGAGGGCAGGATGTTCTTGGCCACCATGGACATGATGAAGAGGGAGGACTCCACCTCCGGCCAGCTGGGCGTCTGGCCCAGGGACTGCACGTGCTCAAACATCTGGCGAAAGATGGCACTGGAACCTACAAAAACACTAACACAGAGCAACCGTAGTATCAATAGATGTTGATCCTGGTTATTGAGAAGAAAGAACAAATCAAGGTAAAAGTATTTGCATGTCTAAGCAAGAGAAAAGCCGACTACATTAGTGTTTGATTTGATGTGAGATCGGCTGTAATCTATTTTGGTGGTTCTGATCACATTCTGCATCACCTGCGTGCGTGAAAACGTGCAGCCTCTTTATTTTTTATTTCACGAAAGAATGTTGAGTATAACATGTGCAAAACAATTGCCCAGAGGTCACGAATTAGAGAATTTTTCTGTTTGCGGGGGGGGGGGAGGGTTGGGTCTCGAAACTAAATTTTTTCCTTGCTTTATATGGAAGATAAGATACGTAGTCAAACATGTGCATACATAACTGCCCCTCAAACGCCAGTCTTACCCATAATGAAGGCCACATCCTTGACACACTCGGAGGCCTGTTTGCGAAATCCGGACAGATCGGAACTGGCATCCGGCGTCCCGTCGTGATCCGTATCGAACTGGACGTGCTTGTAGAGGACCATGATGAGACGCTCCACAAAGGGGCGGAACAGTTCCGTCACGTGGTCGGAGCCGCACTGGTAGACGTGCTCCGACAGCTGGTACCAGAAATTGAAGGACATCTCCGCAATGCTGTAGTCATGATAGGACATGGCGTCCAGGACCAGACTCAGGCTCTGAAAATTGCCCAGACCTAGAAAAATAAAAACACAGACAAAGAAATTAGGAAAAAACCCAGATGACATTAGCTTAGGGAAAAAGCTAAGCGCAGATATATAGCAAAAAACAGCTGCTCCCAAACAAACAACTCCTTTAGAAGCCCAAATCGAATCGAATAGTTTGTAAGGAAATAAATACACATTTACGCAAAGTAAACGATTCCAAGATTCAAAATAGACCATTTAAATTACAATTATGCAGTCAAGAACCTAAAACTACGTATATATACCTTGATTGGGCACTTCAATAAATGCATCCACCAAAGATTCCGCCAGTTCAATAAAGATTCTGCCCAGATTAAGACACTTATCCAAATCTTCCTTGGCAACGAAGGAGGCAAACGGACCCGCTAGACCATGGACCAGGGGGCATAGAACCTACAAAAAAGATTAAATGAAACAACAAAAAACGGACAAAAACAACAGTGTCACTAGCGCAAGCTTTTGTGCATTATTATTTAATCACAACTGGTAAGGTAAAGGTAAAGGTAACCCCCGGAGAATTCTCCTACCCTTGTCAGGGTCTAGGGTGCCGGTGCTCAGTCCCGGATACACAGCCCTTGAGCCAGGAGTGTCACCTCGAATGATGACTACAACCGTGGAGGAGGGGCCAGCTCCTCAAGGCAGATGCCCTACACGGTCTCCTGTTACCTTCCCACATAAGTGGTACCCATTTACCGACCAACTAAGGATGGATAGCTGGGTTGGCTAGAGCCCACGGCGAACCGATATGTGCTTAGTCCCTTGCTCAAGGGGATTTGTGAAAGCCTTGTGGCAGCGGGGATTCGAACCTCGGACTATCGGATCCAAAGTCGAACGCCTTAACCACTCGGCCGGCACGGCACAGCACGGCAATCACAACTGGAATACACCACCAACACATCATCAAAGACAAACACAAAATTTGAGCTTCATCAAAAGTATTGACAAATATTTTAAGTATTTTTGGATAGATATTTCATTTTTTTTACTTTATCGGAATGTTTCGGGTTAAAATAAGCTCATTTTTCCACATCTCTGACAATGCTAGACCAGCGCTTTCTTAGTTTCAGCCATTACACTCTGGTGAACGTATTTTCAAAATAACAGATAGATACCGTCTACTGAAATTTAAATCTGCCTTAAATTCACCTAGGATCAAGTTGGAAAAATTATTTATTATATACCTGCGCAAGAGCAGCATTATTCTGTAGAGGATAGAGGAGATATAGAGCCTGCGAGATACAGTCGGCCAGGGTTTCATGCAGGGAGTCGGGGGTGTCCGGGTCAGCCAACAGCTGGAAAGCCTGACTCAGGAGGGGCGTGGGAAGGGGATTTTCGGGGGTAATCAGGTCCGGGGGGACCATTTTCAGCTTCAGCCAGGAGGCCAGACAGGTGAACACTTTGCCGGCATTGTCACTGCCGGCGCCCACAGCTGTCAGATACTGTTCCAGATAGGCAAACACCTGGGGCATCTGGGCCACCAGTTCCTGCACGACATCCCGGCGCCTATTGCCACCCAGACGTAGGGTGGTGCTCTGGGCTTCTTCGGGGGCAAAGGTCAACAGCTGCAGAAGGATCAGGGGTTGGGCGGGGGCAAAATGACGCAGCAAGTCTAGGATGGGCAGCTGCCAGCTGGGCATCTGAAGGGCCAGATCTAGGAGGGCCAGACAGAGCTGGTTGGAGATGACCACATTGGTGTCCTCTGTGCAGGCCCGCAGATGGGCTAGGAGGGAGTCTCGCAGTGACGCATAGCTGTCCTCAGGGAGCTCATGGAAGGAGTAGAGCACTTTGGAGCGCATCGTCTGCGCCGCAAAGTAGCACGACTCCATGTCAGCGCGCCGCTGCAGCAGCTGGTCCGCGATGGTCCAGGCGTGGAGGGACTTTTGGAATTCGCCCAGCCAGACGGACGCGTTCTCCGCCGACTCACGACTCCCGTTGCCCCCGCGATAGAGGGTTAGGATGGCCTGATGCACCAGGTCGACCGAATATTCCATTTGGCAGGACACCACAACCCCAAAGCAACGCAACGTTAGGCAAAATCCGTTTAAGCAATAGCTGGATGTAGTACGCTGGCTAAACAGACAACGGAATTACACAAAACTGGCAAATTATTACAGAATGTTGCCTTGCGCTGAGAAATTAAATTAGATCTTCGCTTCTGAGTTAGTTTATGCAGGAAGGAGCGAGTAGAACTGCAATTCGACCCTTTCACCACATTATTTGGACAGCTCATTCAAAAGGGGTCGGAAACTACTAATTCTATAGTAAATGTCTAAACCTCTTTATGGATCGACGAAAGTTTTGGATCTAACTGTTTACGATTAGTTTAAACAATCCTAAATTTCACAATGCCTTATAAATCCAATTTGGATGAAGTAAACAATCTCCCCTTACCCCGCCAAATTCTCAAGCAATCTAACTTGACTAAATTCAGCTTAAACTTTGTATGGATGCATCTCAGCTCAGCACATATTTAATTGATTGGTGACAAAAGTCAAAAGAATTAAGGGAAACCAAAAAGTTGTGACATCAACTTTGCTGAAGTTGCGACCGTCTAGGGTATTCTGGGTCGCAAAACACGAATTTGTAGTCGGTACTTTCATCTTTTCGGTAGTGTTCAGTATACAGAATGATTGCCGGACATTGTTAACTTAATCCATTAATTTTGCTGTTCTCACAATTTTAGCGCTTTCCGTTTGTTGTAAGTGTTACTTAGTTTTACGTCTTTCGTTTCGGATGAAAGCTTTCGAAAATTGAACTCAGAAAATGACCAATATCCGGAACTCAATATTTCAGATAAAGACTACAAAAAAGTGTCAAAACAATGCTCAATTTTGTCTAAAGGCGAAAATCTACAGGTTTCTTTAGGATCGATCAACTGCAGACAACTTCTTCCTATTTCCGACAGGCGGCAGAAAATGTCACTTTTGTGGAAACCTAAGACTGCCGCTTCAGTTGTAAACAGCTTTAAAATTCTAAATATATGTGGTACCTATATTTTTGGGCGACGACTTTAACTGGAACTATTTTATCTTAAACTTGGGCTAACACTGAAATTAAATTGGACTGAACCTCAAACTAATAGTGAAATTATTTTGGGATAACCCATGACGACTGAAACAGAAATTATGTTTGGTACCCAACTGCAACTGAAATTCTTAGGTTATCGACTGAAACAAACTAAAACGGGCTACTGAGACAACACTACAGATTCTTGTCCTTTGTGCTTCTCTGTCGTCCGTTTCTCCTCTTGTTAAGCCGTACTCAAGCTGGCTAGGCAAGCACAAATATAGTACATCGGTTTCTGAACAGTTTTTCTAGTTAATCCACTCCTTAGTTTCTTCCGTCGGGGCACAAATTGTCATCCACAGACCACAGCTACCTTTCAGTTACATTATTATAATATTCCACGAACGGCAAATGCAGACTGAATGAACCAAGACTATGCAGGAAATCAGTTTCTTTACTTCAAATTCATAAAAATAACTACTTCAACAGAAAAAACAACCACACTTCCAAAATGTTTACTAAATTCAATCAGAGTAAACAAAATAGTAAACAGCCAACAAAACCAAACTCCAATCTCATAACAATCAACAAAATAATCATTGAAAATTGAAATTTTTTTCAATTCCATGAAATTTTCCTGAATTTTGTGAAATTTCAAAGTACAATCCCAATCTAATATTAGAAAACTTCAAATAAATTATTGTCAAATCTAACACCAGTTCCGAAATTTCTATAAGAATTGAAAATATCAGCAAAAAAGAACTCCCTAACCGAACAACACAAAGTATAACAGTCTCGTATTTATAGCATAATAGACTCACAGCTTCGACAAACCTCGCATTTTAATCGCAAAAGCCACATTGAACGATACGACACCACAGAAACAAGATACCGCAATAGAAGTGAAACAACAGGAAATACATTACTAACACAAAACCAAAACACACACATTTTAATTGTATATATGTATATCATTTTACGACGTAGTTAGAATGCTCTAACTTAAACAATAACATAGAATTAAAAAATTATAATGAATAAACATAACCAAACGTATAAATAGGACAACTTGTTACAAAGCAAAAGTCAACACAGCAACGAACCTAAAAATTCAATCCCTTCCCCTCTTCCAATGAAACCTAGGAGACATTTAAGAAAAACGAATCATCCTTAACTTCAAAATTCCAAAATTGAACTAACTACTGAGTGACTGAGAAAACGAAGATTCTACAAAACATTCATGAATAATGACTAAAAAAAGAGTTAACTTTTAAAATACATTAACACAACTGTCACAAAAAATGTATATATAGAATTAGTCTACTAGACTCAAATTAGCCATAACAAGAAACCCCACATTGACCACCTTTCACATGCACTGTTCAATTAATTCCCAACACCAAACAACATTTTCTCCACCCTTCTAAAACCAAAACAATTTCCATAGAAAAATCCTAACCGCCAGGTTCCCCCGGTCCCCTTAAATCACATTCAGAATAGACTCAATTCGGCCCTTCCACTCGTCCACTTTGGTCCTGGAATGCTTCTCCGTGTCATTGTACTGGGCCTTGGGCATCTTTCCCTGGGCGAGACGCTCCACAGCCGTTGCCCAGACGTTCAGCTGGTCCCGGATCTGACGGTCCAGACCCTGCATCTCCTGCAGTTTGGCCGCCGTGTCCGTGCCCTCCTGGCGCATGCTGGCAATCAGGTCTGTGATCTGAAACAATCAGAAAATCAGAAAAAACTCAAAAAATATACTCAAAAATCTAAAAACTATACAGCACATTATTGCACAACTGCAACTGTAGATATGCAGAGGTCATAAGTAGTATGGTATGCTTAGTACTGACACAGGTCAAAGGTCAAATCCATGAAGAATCCGTTGAATGAAGAAATGAATGAATGCCAGTATGAAATGAATGACTCCTATATATATGTTAGGAATATTTCATTTCCTGTCGTAGATAGACCGTAGCTGTGAAGCTAATGAGAACTGAGAACAGTGGCTCCGTTTGTGAACCGAAGCACGTGAACTCTACTCATCCCGAACTATGTACGGACAATTTAAGATAAAATTCTTTAGCTCACGGCGCAACTTTGCTTGCTTACTCTTATTTACAATATTAACCTCCCACTAACGTCCAAAAGATGTAAACAAACACAAAAATGTCCACGCATACTCCTACGCACCTTGATATAACAGATAAAACGAAATAATGAAAATTAAGTAAGCGCATATAAAATTAATCGTCTGAAAATGCGATGATATAATTATGTACGTATGTACTTGCGCATAATAGTTAGGTTTATACCTAAGCTAAGGTATATACATAAGACTAGCAGTACGTATTGCATAATGTCGTCCTTTTTGTCATTATAAGAGAAATTAAAATTACTTTCGTGCAGCTCAAAATTAATTACGACAATAATATGTCAACTTAATGGAGATATTAGGACAAAAAGATTAAGAGGGATAGCATGTAAAGTACAGCATATATGCATGTCCCTGCAGACAGACAGCTCATAAATTGTGATACAGCATCAACCTTTTTTAATCAATGTGTGCTACGCTAAACTATATATATATACTTCGATTAGGCAGGGATAAATTGGGGGATGTTAAATCTGGAAATAAGTGCCCTACCTGTAATCTTAAATAGTTTAGAGTTTGGTTGGACTTCTCTTGGCGATAAGGTAAACGCACAGCATACGAAATTGCACATTTCGCAGTCAAAAGTTACAACTACATTAAAGGATTCTACAGTGCATTACAATTTTAAGCGTATTTTTTTCGTTAACATTGGATGAATAAATTGGTATATAACTGATTTAATAAAAATTTAATTTTATTCATTCAGTGAAAAGTTAGCAAGGTGAAAGGTTTTCTTCCAGCGTAACTTTACATATTTTTGTTTTGGCAGGAGGTATCCAACGATTTTATGTCGAAGTCGTACATATAAAGATTTTGCTCAGCCGGGAATCGAACCAGGGACCTCCCGAACTGCAGTCAGGCGTGCAACCACTACATCACAGAGGCAGGACAGAAGAGCACATAACTTCTATATCATTGGTGCCATGTCTCTACATATAAATAAACTTTAAATCAAGATGATTTTTGCTTCTGCATTTACATTACGCAAATCCTTTATTCGTTCGGTTACAACATTGTTCCAACTAATCTGTGAATAATAGATAAGAGTATGACGACATCCGTCACAAACTCTACGCAATCCCCAAATTAAAGACCTCGCCATGCACGCTAACGATCCTAACCCAACTAAATGTTATACATACTTATTCTATCAGCTACAACATTCCGCTTACATGTGACACTCCTTTTTTAAATGCATCATCTGATTCATGATCAAAAACTTCATGATATATATGTACGGAAGTGAAATGATAGTTTTGTCCGGAGTTTAAGGAATCCCGGATCGAGAAGAGAGCTAGAGATGAGCATTTCGGCCCGTCCGCCCGGCCCGGCCCGGCACGGCCCGGCCGGGCCGACGTCCATTTCTTAGCGAGCCGGGCCGACAAAATTTTATATCTGCGGGCCGGCGCGGGCCGAAACGGGCCGGATCGACTATAGAAAATGTTCTAAAATCGCTAAAATTAGCTAAATATCTACTCATTCTGGCTATTTTACAGCAAAATTTAACATTTTGTAGCATAATTTAGCGTTTCCATATTGCATATGAGCCTTTGAAATAATACTATTAGTAATATTTTGGAAATTTTCTTTTGGCGGGCCGGGCCGGGCCGAATCTTGGAGCGGGCCGGGCCGGGCCGAAAAACTTTGCCTGCGGGCCGGGCCGAGCAAGATTTTGGAGCGGGCCGGGCCGGGCCGGGCCGAAAAAATCCGGCCCGTGCTCATCTCTAAAGAGAGCATTCTGCGTCGAACTCAACCTGGCTGCTTTATGGTCTGTCCCTCCCTACTATTCAATTCTGACAGGTCTAGAGTATATATGACGCAACCTGATTAGACTAAGTAGGAATGACAGGATTTCTGACCCCCTTTTAGGTGACGACTGATGTCACTTATCACCCGTATCATGAAAGGAGGAAGTATATATTATAGGATATTATAGGAAGTATATAGACATCGAAATCATACGTTCGAATTTCGAACTATAGACTTCTCGAAGCGGCCACGTCCTGTATATAGGTATACGTACGTAACATAAAAAATATATATACAGACATTTCCTGCACAGCAATTCCTTCTTTCATTCAAGAAAATCTTGTACGACTGAACAGAGGTGTCAACTCTCTCTCTCTCTCTGTTCGTCTCTCCAGAGTCTTGTTCAGAGCTGAGATATGCCTATCAGGCTAATTTTCTTCATGAATTCAATTTTGTTCCCAAAATCCAAATCAAATGCTATCTATCTGTCTATCTAGCTCAGTCACTTTTTTCAAGAATTCCTCTACTTCTTATGTTTTACGTAGGATGATGTTAGCAAAACTAGAAAGTTGGGTCTTATGGTCTCTCACTTATGAACCTTCCCGACTTGACCATACTGGCCCGACTGGCCGCATGCATAAGGTATACATACCGACCGACCAAGCCAAAATCAAATATCACCAAGTTCTACTTCACAAGAGTAAATGTTTTCGATTTTCTTCGATTCGCATGGGCGAAATTAATTGGGAACTTCTAATCACAGTTAATGCTCAAAGTCGAGCCATCAGATTCAGTTTGAAACCGGACTGTACTGGCCTCTGTCGGATAAAAGACAAACACCTTTGTATTAATGCTTTCTGTCAAACTTTGTTTTGCAGTGTGAAACTAACGAGGAAAGCAATCACCAGGAAATGACACTACAATATAAAGGAAGAAAATTCGTAGTACGTATGAAATTTTAATGGACAAAATAGCTTACAGCTAGCCAGTCAGTCGGCCCACGTTCATCTTTCCTGTTTTCCACTACAGGTTCAGATGCCGTAACTAACTAAACTATATACAAGCTGAGATAAGTTTCAGTTCTTCTTGAGATGGGTAATGGATCAACCTACAACCATTTTTAGGAACAAATTCTTACAGGCAAACTGTGACAGAAATTGTTTTAACCATTTGAATTGAATCGATAGGTATATATAATTAGGGGCAATCAATACCCACCAAAGTTTACAGATTGACAAACAGTGCAAAAAAGGTGGAAACCTGCACCAGCATTCAAACTATCTATACATTCATTAGTTCGATTCGACCTCTATGCCTATTCAAAAACGTGTCACTAGAGTTTGGGAACGAATTCAAACTTAAGCTTGGTTCGATTGTACCTGAGTGGCTCAATTGGTGGAGCGTTGACCTAGATCGCGCCAAAGGTTGTGGGGGATTGGATCCCCACCTCAGGCCCAAATTTTTCTGGTCAGAGGTGCTGTAATGAGTGACATCCTTTCTTCTTTCGTTTACAATCTTGTATTACTTTACCCCCTTATATATAGGTTACGCAGTACGTGTGTGTGCTGACAGCTGTCCATCAAAGCCCTCTAATTTAGGTTCAGAATTGCAGTGATAGGGTCGTTTGCCCATGGTTACCTAAAGATAGTCCAGTTAAGGTGGGTGGCATTTTTCGACTTTCTCCGATCTGGCCGATTTTTACAAAATTATATTCTCCAAACGATATGGATATATATTTTTATTGAGTTTTTTAAAATTAAAGTCGTAAGTCTTACGGTTATTGAGTTATTTCACCTCAAAATCGAGATATTGGGTGTGGAACATAAGGAATTTAAAAAGTTGTTACTTTCTCGCGTACGGCAGAAAAATCAAACGAATGGTAAAATGGATCCGTCCTAGCGTTATTTATATCATATTATTTTCATGTTTCCAGACTGTGATTTGTAGGAATCAGAATTTTAAGCTAGGACTTTAAAAATTTTAATGAATTTTTGAAGTATTAAAATTAAATTTTATTACTTCAAAAAATTCATTAAAATGTTTTCGGCTAGTTAGATAAGTTAGATCAACATTGACTTAGCATACTCATGGCCCCTTGTGACACACAAGAGGCGAGTAAACTTTGCAATGATTGTTGGTTCAATTAACGTCAATCTGAACTGCACCATTGTCCGCTTATTTAGCAGCTTACGCTTTCCTCGTTCAAAGAAATACTGTTAATCACTTTGACTGTATTACATCCACTAATTATCTCAACTAGAGAGAGGTCGCCACTACCGGGGCCGGGCATTGGAAATTGGAAATATAAAACGAAAATTTTCAAAATTATCCTTGAAAATTGAAATTTTGCAATATTTTCTGATATACAAACGTTACTATAGTTGTTTTCATTCAAATTGGTGGGAAAACAAACTATTTGTAGCACTTTTTGACTTTCGACTTTCGAAATTTCAGAATTTTGGTCAAAAACTGTCAAAAATGAACAAAATTTTGCCAATTTTTGGCCCCGGTCCGGACCGGGGTCTGACTAACGGGACCGGGGCCAGGCACCGGCGCATCCCTAATCTCAACCCATAAATTCTTCACATCATTGTACCGACAGATCCCTCAATGGAACAGCATAAACTTCAGAATAGACTGGTGTCTATCCAAGCAATCTCATTCTCAAGACACATATATGCGTATTACATCATGGGGCAATCCTTGTTCGTAAACATCGGTTCTTTTCATTTCAGTACAGTCTGAAGCAATTTTCGGAGAGCGACCACCACACACATAATAGACACACCATCAGACCATTCGCCGGGCCATGCCAAAAGACTTTTAAATAAGACCATCTGATTCTAACGACGGAGATTGAGACTAACTCGCCAGAAAAAACAGAGTCTCACTTAATTTCTTTTCCAAATTCCTCCTCCAAGTCTCTTTCTTTTCCTTTCTCTCTTTCATTTACCAGAAGATGATTCTAAGCGAGCTGACTCTTTCCCCTTTTTTCGTACTCCGAAAACTTTTCCGCTCTCCTTCTCACCAAGAAAAACTTTATTTTCAATAACAGTATATACTACATAGTTTAAGCTTGACATCTTTTTCAAATTGGCTCAAAATTGGTAGGTACATAACCAATTATGAGGAGAAAGGTTGGGGATCTTCTGAAATTGTCCAGGTTAAACTGCCCCACAAACACAATTACATATTCAATACCGGTACCACTTTCCTTACCCCCCGATTTTCATGCTCAATTTAGTCAGCTAATAAAGTCCATCCACCTACGTACATACATATTTAAATTATGGCATCAAATATTAATCTAGCCTTGCCTAGTTTTGTGTGGTCATCCGTGAGACTGATTTCCCAACGCGCACAGTATACTAAACTTATCAACTTTTTTTTTTAAACCCGAGTAAATCACGCCTTGTTAGTACTATATGTCTTTTATTGCATAGACGTGATTTGCCCCGCGGCCGCCCAACCCCAATGCCGCGTCCACATACAACAGGTATTACATCTGCCACGGCGATGCTGATGCATGCAAGCGGCTACGTCGTGACAGGATTAGTAGTCAATTATATATAAACTCATACAAGAGCATGAGCGTATATATATATATATACACACAGTGACGCAAGGTTGGCAGCCCGGGTTTGTATGCTATTAATGTTTAAATAAAATGCTACTGAGAAAAAACAAATTTGAGGTTAGTTTATGAAAGTACATATATACATTGCGTGAAACGAAATAAAATATGGCATGCAAAGGACTACTGTCCTTGTAATGCACGCCCCCGCATAAACTTGTGCAGCTGAGCTTCATGCTTTAACAATTTCGACTTAAATGTGCTCAGAGAGGAACAGGTAACAATACTGTCCGGTAAACAGTTCCAAACATTGCAAATTCTATAGAAAAAGAAATGGCTAGCTCTAGACTTTTTATATCGCTTAGGTCTAATAGACAAACTATTATGGCCCCTTGTCCCTGCGTCAGGCGAATATGTAAAATAATCATCAAAAGAACAATCAAAGGCATTATACACTATACTATGCATCAAATATAAATCATACATTAACCTTCTCATTTCCAATGATTGTAGGTTGCAACGTTTAAGTCTTTCCTTGTAAGTAAAATTTTCAAGGCCATACAGTCGTTTTGTAAATGCACGCTGTACTCCCTCCACAGCGTCAATGTCTTTAAGCAAACTAGGTGACCATATCTGGGTACAGTATTCCAAAATTGGTCTAACATACGTCACAAAAAGCTTAGTTAAGAGGACTGCATCTCTTAACTTCATCACTTAATACATAATTTTATGAGCCAAGACAATATATATATACGCCCCAGTTCTTTTTAAGCACAGCTTTACAAACAATAGAGCAAAAAACTAAATTTATTACGTAGCTATTTATTTTGTTACAGTTTTTAAAATTTAACTTTAGTTGTTTAGTACTTCTTTAGTCTAGGACCGGCATCCCGGTATCTCGGCAAACGTTTTGACGCTAAAAACCAGTGCACGGACACCAATTTAATACCTCAGTATGAAGGGTTTTTACCCGGCCGTTTTCCGAAATTGCTTCAAACCGCACTTAAATGAAAGGAACCGATGTTTATGGACAGAGATTGCCCATGATGTAATAGTATATATAAGAGAAAGAGCTTGCTGGACATAGACACAGTCTATTCTGGAAGCGGCGCGTTCTATTACGTGATTGTTGCGCCAATCATTTGAAGATTTGCGGGTTGAGATAATTAGTGGATGTAATAGGTCAGATGATTACAGTATATATTTCTCCGGTGACGGAAAGCGCAAACCGCTTATAAGCATATAGCCAATATGATGGCGCAGTTCAGTCTATGCTATTGAGCAATATAGTACTCATTGCAAAATTACAGCACTGACCTAGTGCCCGTCCATTGCAACATGCAACATTGACTCTCCTCCTTAGAAGGGGCCTCTGTTTCCAAGTCAACGTGCTGATCTTGCGGTAGTTGAACATTAATTTATATAACTGAGGGCCCCGTTTCACGAAAGCGCTTATAGCGCTATAAGCTTATAAAAAGTGTCAATTTTTACAAGCTTATAAATTTTACCGTTTCACGAAAGTCTTGTAGTTTAGATTTTTATAAGTTTTATAAGCGGGAGGGGCACCTCTTATAAGCGCTTGTAACTGAAAATCCTTCATATTTTCACTGCTCAGCAAAGTCAATGGGCACAGTACATGCTCTACTTTTACTTTTAAGTTCCCCCAAACGTCTGAACTAAATAAATTTAATTATATAAAATAAATAAAATTATTGATTTTATGAACGTTGATTAAGTTTGTCAGTTCACAGATTATTTGTACATCCAATAATGACGAATATTTGAAAACTATGTTCTATTCTCAAATCCATATTTTGTTAGTGGATTATCTTCAGGATTACGGCGCCACACGCACTACGTACGTATAACCTGTATTGGATAAAGTAGAACTAATCTGTAGACAATTTGATTCAGTGCTTTCACCTTTTTTGACACCTGTTATTTGATCTGTAAACTTTGGTATTGATTCATCACTGCCCTTAATTTTTGATACTCTTACTGATTCAATTCAAAATGTTTAAAGCAATTTCTGGCCCAGTCTGTAATAATTATGAATTTGTTTCTTGAATGGTTGTAGGTTGATCCATTAAACACCTCAAAGAGAACAGAAACTATCTCAGCTTAGTTAGGTATTTGAAACGTAGGGAAAACAGGAAAGATGAACGTGGGCCGACTGACTGACTAGCTGTAAGCTATTTTTTGTCCATTAAAATTTCATGGGTATATACTACGCTATGTGCTAAATTTTCTTCTTAATATTTTAGTGTCATTTTTCCTGTTGATTGTTTTCCTGTAGTTTTACACTGGAAAACAAAGTTTGACAGAAAGCAGGAATGCATGTGTTTGTCTTTTACTCGACAGAGGCCAGTACAGTCCGGTTTCAAACCTAATCAGTTGGCCGACTTTGGAGATTAACTATGATTAGAAGTTTCCAAATAATTTCGCCCATGCGAATCGAAAAAAACTCCAAAAATGTAATCTGGTTAAGTAGAACTTTGTGATATTTCATTTTTGGCTGGTCGAAAACAAATCGGTATCTCATGCGGCCTCTATTGGTCACAGCTCGGGAAGGTCCATAAGGGGAGACCATAAGATTCAACTTTCTAGTTTGGCAACATCACATATGTACGTAAAACATAGTGAAGGAGAAGAAGTCTTGAAAAAAGTGACTGAGTTAGATAGACAGATTGCATTGGATTTTTGAACAAAATTGAATTCATGAAGAAAATTAGCCTGATAGGCATATCTCAGCCCTGAACAAGACTCGGAGAGACGAGAAGAGAGAGAGAGAGAGAGAGAGAGAGTTGACACACCACTTCAGTCGTACAAGATTTTCCTGAATGAAAGGAGGAATTTCTGTGCAGGAAATGTCTTCTGTATATATTTCATGTTACATACGTATACTTATATACTGGACGTGACGTAGCCGCCGGGAAGTATATATGTAGTTCGAAATTCGAACGTATGTTCGATATCTCAACTGAAATACTTCCCCTTTCTGATGCGGGTGATAAGTAACATCAGTCGTCACCAAAAAGGGTCAGAAAAATCCGTCGTTCCTACTTAGTCTAATCAGGTTTGCGTCATAATACTCTTCGGACCTGTCAGAATCGAATAGTAGGGAGGGACAGGCCATAAAGCCAGGTTGACGCAGGTTGGGTTCGACGGAATACCTCTTCTCGACAAAACTATCACTTTACTTCCGAAGTTCATGAAATTTTCTGAATCTACGATGCATGAAAAAAGTAGTGTCACAGAAGCGTAATCTGTAGCTGAGGAATAAGTACGTAACATTTAGGGTGGGTTAGGATCGTTAGCGTGCATGGCGAGGTCTTTAATTTGGGGTTTGCGTAGGGTTTGTGACGGCTGTCGTCATACTCTATCTATTATTACAGATTAGTTGAACCAGTGTTACTTGTAACTTAACGAAAAAGAATTTGCGTAATGTGATTACAAAAGTCAAAAGTCAAAATCATTTTGATTTAAAGTATAGCACCAATATATAGTATAGACGTTAAGTGCTCTTCTCTCCTGGCTCTGTGGTGTAGTGGTAGCACGTCTTCTTGCAGTCCGGCAGGTCCGTGGTTCGATTCCCGGCTGAGCAAAGTCTTTATATGTACGACTTCGACACAATATCGATGGATACTGTCAAAACAAAAATATATTAAGTTACGCGGAAGAAAAACCTTAAAGTAGTAACTTTTCACTGAATGAATAAAATTAAATTTTTATTAATCAGTTATATCAATTCATTCTTCTATGTTAATTAAACATATATATATATATATATATATATATATATATATACATTTCTATTGTAATGTACTGTAGAACCTTTAATGTAATTGTAATTTGATTCTAGAATATGCAATTTCATATGATGTGCTCTGTTCTGTCTGTCTTTATCCAGCCAGCATAACTTGAAGTCTAGCAAGCGTGTGCGTTTACCTTAGTATCGCCAACAGAAGTCCAACCATGACTCTAAACTATTTAAGATTACACGTGCAGGGTTTTTTTTTCAAAATTGACCTGTGTAATTCTTGTGTAAATTTAAATTTCACTGTGTATTTTTTGTTTGAAGCTGTGTAAAATTTAAAGTGTCGTTTTTTCAACTGTAATATAAAATAAAATACATTAGACGTTATTTTCTTGCTACAATGTTATTTTCATCATTCAAGCCAAAGTTATGTCAACTGCACTTGTGTAACATTTGGAAAGAAGCTACTGTGGGGAGTTTGGGGGCGGAGTCCCCCAGAAGTTGAGAAAATTTTGTAAATTGCAATAGAATTCAGTAATGGAAATGTTTAAAAAGTGATTAATTCATTAAATGTCAAAAATAAGATTGGACAAATTCAAATTTCTGAAAAACACTTCGCCTCCTGAAACGAATTCTTTATTTTTCCAACTTTTTTGGAATAATTTTTTCACAAACTTGCTGGTCACGTATCTAAGGTTCGATGCTTTAACTGCTACCGGGGACTACTCCTATAGTACAGACACACCAATTATACATGGAGGGGGTCGCGGAGCCTCCAGAAGTTGAGAATTTTTTTTAAATTAACGGCAGAAACGGCATTGAAAAGTTGGTATTCCTTTTTAGCTTTCGCTTTGAATATTTATTGTGCTAGACAGCAACAATTCTTGGCTCACACCTGTTTTTTATGATACATGATTGTACAAGAAACGATTTGAACCGTACTTTTTACTAGCTATACTATACTTCTTACTAATTTTGCACGCTGTACGTTAAATTTACGCAACTGGATAAGCAGAAGTTTTTACTTGCAGAAACAATGGAACACCTATTTAATTGTCGCAATGCAGAAAAACAATTATACAACGGATGGGGGTCATGGGGGCGGAGCCCTCCAGAAGTTGAGAAATTTTTTAAATTAACGGCAGAAACGGCTTGAAAAGTTGTATTCCTTTAGCTTTCGTTTGATTTTCTTGGGTTGTATGGCAACTATTTTTGGCTTGAGCTTGACTGCTTTTATTTTATATATACAAGAGATAAACAAGAATATTTGAATATACTAGCTTCAGAAAACATTTTAGTTAAATACGAATAATACTAGCTATTTACGAATTTCGCCGCAGTACGAAAATAATTATACTAACTGTTAAGTAGAAGCATTAAGACTTAGGAGAATAAAACACCCATAACCATTTGATGCAGAAATGCAGAAAACCATTCTAAGCCATTGGAAACAGGTGGGGGTCTGGGGGCGGGTAGCCCAAAAAGAGCTTTTTAAAACTTAAAGACTTGAAAACTATTTTTTCAGAGCACTTTTGTAAAAATTTTCGAAAATTTGGCTGTGTATTTTTTGTTGTAAATTAGTTTTTCATGTGAAATTATTTTTTTTGTGTAAATATACATTATTTTACAAAAAAAAAAAACCCTGACACGTAGGGCACTTATTTCCAGATTTACAGCCCCCCAATTTATTCCCTACCTAATCGAAGTTAGTTTAGCTTAGCACACATTGATAAAAAACTTGATGTCAGTATCACAATTTATGAGCTGTCTGTCTGCAGGGACATGCATATATGCTGTACTTTACATGCTATCTCTCTTCTATCTTTCTGTCCTAATATCTCAATTAAGTTGACATATTATTGTCGTAATTAATTTTGAGCTGCACGAAGTAATTTTAATTTTTCTTTAATGACAAAATACTATATTATGCAATACTGCTAGTCTTATGTACCTTAGGTATAAACCTAACTATTACGTTGCGCAAGTACATACGACGTACATAATCATATCACCGTGTTTTCAAGACGATTAATTTCATTTATCGCTTGCTTAATGTTAATTATTTTGTTTTATCTGTTATATATCAAGGAGCGTAGGTGAAGGATACGTGGACGTTTTTGTGTTTGTTTAGCGCCCTTAACGTCATAGAGGTGTAATAGAGTAATAAGGAGAAGAAAGAAAATTGAGCTAAAAACTCTTTGTTGTCAGTGTATACTTCGGGATGAATAGAGTTCACGTTTTTAGGATTCATTCATGTCATACTGGCATTATTCAAATGTTGATATGATTTGACCTTTGACCTGTCAGTACTAAGCATACCATACTTCTTATGCCTTCTATGCATAGCCCATTTTACAGTTGCAGTTGTGCTTTATGTGCTTTGTCGTAGCTAGAATGAAACTCGCGTGTTGAACGCGTGGCGCAGTGCAATTTCACTTGCGCGCGCCCAGAGTGATCTTGTTGATGGTTTTCTGTTGTAATGAAAAGAGGGAAGCTGTTAAGGTGAAAGGCCAGATAATATTTTAAATTTTATGTTACAACTCCTACAAAGGACATGCCGACTGCCGACATAACCTTTAAGATATGTGACATTAGTGACAGTTTAATTGAAAGGATGGTTTTTAATAATAGAATGGAAAACAAAACACTAATTGAGGCTAAATTTTGAACACTATCGAGCTCAGGTTTACTGTTACTGTTGCAGTTACATATTTTGTTTCAGCATATTTTAACTATTCCCCCACCGAAATTGAGCACTGCATACAAACTCGCATTAAAGTAGCCATTGCCATTGCCAAGTGCAATATACTGAAATCGACAGGATAGACAGGAGACATTAGCAATCAATTATCAATTAAAAACTAAACTTTAAAATTTGGAATTTTAAGAAATTTGAATTTCAAAAGATCTTGAATTTTATGTCATGACATGGCATGTCCTTTGTAGTAGTTGTAACATACAATTTAAAATATTAATCTGGCCTTTCCTTAATAGCTTTCTCTTTCCACAACAGAAAACCAGTCATACTATAGTATCACTCTGGGCGCGCGCAAGTGAGTACACTAGCTAGCGCAGTTTCATACTACGCGGATTTCATTCTGCGCTACGACATATATATTTTAGGTTTTTGAGTATATTTTTTAGTTTTTTGATTTCTGATTGTTTTTCAATCACAGACCTGATTGCCAGTATGCGCCGAGGAGGGCACGGACACGGCGGCCAAACTGCAGGAGATGCAGGGTCTGGACCGTCAGATCCGGGACCAGCTGAACGTCTGAGCAACGGCTGTGGAGCGTCTCCCCAGGGAAAGATGCCCAAGGCCCAGTACAATGACACAGGAGAAGCATTCCAGGACCAAAGTGGACGAGTGGAAGGGCCGGAAGAGGTCTATCCTAAATGTGATTTAAGGACCAAGTGGAGTCTAGCATTTGGATTTTTCTAGGGAAATTGTATCGTTTTAGAAGGGTGGAGAAAATGTTGTTTGGTGTTGGGAATTAATTATACAGTGCATGTGACAGTGGTCAATGTGGGTTTTCTTGTATGCTAATAGAAGTCTATTAGACTAATCTTATGCACTGTTTTGTGACCATTTTGTTAATGTATTTTAAAAGTTAATTCTGTCTTTTATTAGTCATATCCATGAATGTTTTGTACAATTTTCGTTTTCTCAGTCACCCAGTGGTTAGTTCAATTTTCTTGGAATTTTGAAGTTAAGGAATAATTCGTTTTTCTTAAATGTCTCCTAGATTTCATTGGAAGAGGGGAAAGGGATGGAATTTTTTTGTTCGTTGTTGTGTTGACTTTGCTTTGTGACAAGTTGTCCTATTTATACGTTTGGTTATGTTTATTCATTATATTTAATTGTATGTTATTGTTTAAATTCTAGCATTCTAACTACGTCGTAAAATGTTATATATGCAATTAAAATATGTGTGTTTTGGTTTTGTGTTTGTGATGTATTTCCTGTTGTTTCACTTCTTTTACGATATCTTGTTTCTGTAGTATCGATCAAATGCACAACACCCTGTTCCCATTTACGACTGCGGCAGAAAATATGTTACTTTTGTGAAAACCTAAGACTGCCGCTTCAACAGCTTTAAAATTCCAAATACATGTGGAAACTTTATTGTTGGGCGATGACTTTAATTGAAAATATTCTTATCTTAAACTTAAACTAAAACTGAAATTAATTTGGACCGGCGACTGAAACTTAAACTGATACCGAAATTATTTCGGGATGACCCATGACGAAACAGAGGCCCGTATTCATAAAACACTGGTATCCATACCAATGGTATCCATACAACTGGTATGGATACCAGTGGTTAGAAAACCAATTGGTTAATTTGCCGAATTCACAAAGCTCTGGTTTCCTAACCATGGTTTGCATACCAGTGGTATGGCGGAAAAATGAAAAGTCCTTTCATGTTTAGCAGTGGTATGCATACCACTGGTTCCTGAATAATTGTCGTGGTATGCTTTATATAGGGTAATAATTAGAAAATTAGGATTTATTAATTAAACATTATTTAATTTTTTTTGTTGACTGGTTTAGAGAGTTTATGCAGTTTGATTTTTAAACCAGTAAAGACATAATACACTGCTTTGATATGATTAGAAAACTGTGGAAATATCTCATTTTTACCTAAATAATGATTAAAAACTCCAATTCATTTATTAAAGCCCACACTCAGGTGTAAAACATATGTGAAACCACCTCCAACGGTGGTTTGCAATTTTAACCATTGGTATGGTACCAACTGTATGGTACCAGTGGTTAAAATGTTTTATGAATTCGCTGTATGCCTGCAATACCACTGATTAACCACAGGTACCCCTTCTTCCATACCAGTGGTATGGGTACCAATGCTTTATGAATACAGGCCAGAAATTATGTTTGGTACCCAACTGCAACTGAAATTAACTTAGGTTACCGACTGAAACTGAAACTGAAACGGACTACTGACACAACACTACAGATTCTTTGCCTTTGCACTGCTCTGTCGTCCGTCCCCTTTTTGTTCTACAGATCTCAAGCTGGCTAGGCAAGCACGAACAGTACATCCATTTTGAACAGTTTCTCTAAAGTCTGACCAAAAAATGTAGAAAGCGAAATTGTTTTCTTTATATCACAAAAACGCGTCAAGATAGCTACCATAAAGTATATATTTTCTGAACCGGAATGATAAGATCCTTCTTTTCGTGAAAACTTTTTTTAAATTTCCCGTGCGATTTCAAAGGGCGCCTTTCCCGCTTTTATATGCACAGAAAGATTGGTACTTGGTACTACCGCGATGTTTTCAGGAAAATTTTCCCCTTGTCTGAAAGTCCTACACACCAAATTTCAACTTTTTTGGTTGAAAATTGCGTGAGTTATTCCATTTTCCGATTTTCAAAATCCTTTGATCGTTGCCGCTTTTTCGACTTTGACTGGCTACCAATCGTGACTCGCTCAGTGGAAAAAATTTTCAATTAGATTTTCAGGACCGCCTGGGCGTCAGCTTTGACCTAATATATGTGGTATTTCGAAATTTGAAAGTCGATTTTTTCGAAAAAAACACTTTTTGACCCAAAATTTCGGCGTAGCGATCCTTGCAAAAGTGAGAAAAATTAGCATAATCATAAAGTTCAATCTCCGGTGAATCCACCGATATAAACTTTTCGTGGCTACGACTTCTATTGCGGCAGCAATGAATTTTTAAACAATTTCCCTTATTTCAGCTGGTTTTTGCTAGCTGACACAGGCTCAGGCAATTCAAGACGGCAACATCATAGACAGCCAAAAACCAGCTGAAATAAGGAAATTTTAAGTTGATTAATCGTGATGAAATTTCGTTGGAAGAATTGAACTATGTTGTGTTTAGCAGAATCGCTAGCGAAATCTTGGGTCAAAAAGTGGTTTTTTCTTTTTCAAAATCGATTTTAGATTTTGAAATACATATATCAGGTAAAGTGACGCCTAGGCGGTTGTCATAAAATTTTTTCATGAGGAGTCGAGTAGTAGCCAGTCAGTCGAAAAAGCGGCAAAGATCAAAGGATTTTGAAAATCCAAACTGGAATAACTCACACAATTTTCTACCAAAAAAGTTGAAATTTGATGTGTAGGACTTACAGACAAGGGGAAAATTTTCCTAAAAAAACTCGCGGTAGTACCATGTACCAATCTTTCTGTATATATAAAAGCGGCGCCCTTTGAAATCGCACGGGAAATTTCAAAAATTTTTCCGAGAGAAAGTTTCGGTTCAGGAATTATACTTTATGGTAGCTATCTTGAAGCGTTTTTGAGATATAAAGAAAACAAAACAATTTCGCTTTCTACATTTTTAGGTCAGACTTTAGTTCATCCACTGCTCAGTTTCATCCGTCGATTTAGTCCCCGTTTCAGTACAGTTTTTTCAGACAAAAAAAAGGTGCCAGACTCATATATCAGTTTCTTTACTAAATTAATACCTAACAAAAACACACTTCCTATAAACACAGAGCAAACAAAATATAGTAAACGGCCAACAAAAACCTAACTTCAATCTCATAACAATCAACAAAATAATCACTGAAAATTTTTTCAATGGCATGAAATTTTTGTAAATTTTGTGAAATTTCAAAGTACAATCCCAATCTAATATTAGAAAAACAAATAATTTGTCAAAAATTATACCAATTCCGAAATTTCTATAGAAATTGAAAATATCAGCTAAAAAGAACACCCTAACCAAACAACACAAAGTATAACAGTCTCGTATTTATAGCATAATAGAGTCACAGCTTCGACAAACCTCGCATTTTAATCGCACAAAAGCCACAGTGAACGAGACGACACCACAGAAACAAGATATCGTAAAAGAAGTGAAACAACAGGAAATACATCACAAACACAAAACCAAAACACACATATTTTAATTGCATATATAACATTTTACGACGTAGTTAGAATGCTAGAATTTAAACAATAACATACAATTAAATATAATGAATAAACATAACCAAACGTATAAATAGGACAACTTGTCACAAAGCAAAGTCAACACAACAACGAACAAAAAAATTCCATCCCTTTCCCCTCTTCCAATGAAATCTAGGAGACATTTAAGAAAAACGAATTATTCCTTAACTTCAAAATTCCAAGAAAATTGAACTAACCACTGGGTGACTGAGAAAACGAAAATTGTACAAAACATTCATGGATATGACTAATAAAAGACAGAATTAACTTTTAAAATACATTAACAAAATGGTCACAAAACAGTGCATAAGATTAGTCTAATAGACTCCTATTAGCCATAACAAGAAAACCCACATTGACCACTGTCACATGCACTGTATAATTAATTCCCAACACCAAACAACATTTTCTCCACCCTTCTAAAACGATACAATTTCCCTAGAAAAATCCAAATGCTAGACTCCACTCGGTCCTTAAATCACATTTAGGATAGACTCAATTCGGCCCTTCCACTCGTCCACTTTGGTCCTGGAATGCTTCTCCGTGTCATTGTACTGGGCCTTGGGCATCTTTCCCTGGGCGAGACGCTCCACAGCCGTTGCCCAGACGTTCAGCTGGTCCCGGATCTGACGGTCCAGACCCTGCATCTCCTGCAGTTTGGCCGCCGTGTCCGTGCCCTCCTGGCGCATACTGGCAATCAGGTCTGTGATCTGAAAAACAATCAGAAATCAAAAAACTAAAAAATATACTCAAAAATCCTAAAATATATATGTCGTAGCGCAGAATGAAACTCCGCGTAGTATGAAACTGCGCTAGCGTATAGTGCAATTTCACTCTGCGCGCGCCCAGAGTGATACTATAGTATGACTGGTTTTCTGTTGTGGAAAGAGAAAGCTATTAAAGGTGAAAGGCCAGATTAATATTTTAAATTGTATGTTACAACTACTACAAAGGACATGCCATGTCATGACATAAAATTCAAGATCTTTTGAAATTCAAATTTCTTAAAATTCCAAATTTTAAAGTTTAGTTTTTAGTTACTAATTGATTGCTAATATCTCCTGTCTATCCTGTCGATTTCAGTATATTGCATTACGTATGGGCTACTTTAATGCGAGTTTGTATACAGTGTTCAATTTCGGAGGGGGAATAGTTAAAATATGCTGAAACAATCAACAAGATAAGAATTTGGTAATTGAAATATGTAACTGCAACAGTAACAGTAAACCTCAGCTCGATAGTGTTCAAAATTTAGCCTCAATTAGTGTTTTGTTTTCCATTCTATTACATTTTAAAGACCCATCCTTTCAATTAAACTGTCACTAATGTCACATATCTTAAAGGTTATGTCGGCAGTCGGCATGTCCTTTGTAGGAGTTGTAACATAAAATTTAAAATATTATCTGGCCTTTCACCTTTAACAGCTTCCTCTTTTCATTACAACAGAAAACCAGTCATACTATAGTATCACTCTGGGCGCGCGCAGAGTGAAATTGCACTATACGCTAGCGCAGTTTCATACTACGCGGAGTTTCATTCTGAGCTACGACATATACAGCACATTATAAGCACAACTGCAACTGTAAAATGGGCTATGCATAGAAGGCATAAGAAGTATGGTATGCTTAGTACTGACACAGGTCAAAGGTCAAATCCATATCAACATTTGAATAATGCCAGTATGACATGAATGAATCCTAAAAACGTGAACTCTATTCATCCCGAAGTATACACTGACAACAAAGAGTTTTTAGCTCAATTTTCTTTCTTTACTCTTATTTACTCTATTACCCTCCACTGACGTTAAGAAGGCCTTAAACAAACACAAAAACGTCCACGTATCCTTCTACCTACGCTCCTTGATATATAACAGATAAAACAAAATAATTAACATTAAGCAAGCGCATAATATAGAAATTAATCGTCTGAAAACACGGTGATATGATTATGTACGTCGTATGTACTTGCGCATACGTAATAGTTAGGTTTATACCTAAGGTACATAAGACTAGCAGTATTGCATAATGTCGTCCTTTTTGTCATTATAAGAAAAATTAAAATTACTTTCGTGCAGCTCAAAATTAATTACGACAATAATATGTCAACTTAATTGAGATATTAGGACAGAAAGATGAAGAGAGATAGCATGTAAAGTACAGCATATATGCATGTCCCTGCAGACAGACAGCTCATAAATTGTGATACAGCATCAAGTTTTTTATCAATGTGTGCTAAGCTAAACTATACTTCGATTAGGTAGGAATAAATTGGGGGGCTGTAAATCTGGAAATAAGTGCCCTACGTGTCAGGGTTTTTTTTTTGTGTAAAATACTGTGTATTTACACAAAAAAAAATTAATTTACACAGTGAAAAACTAATTTACACAACAAAATACACAGCCAAATTTTCGAAAATTTTTACAAAAAGTGCTCTGAAAAAATAGTTTTCAAGTCTTTAAGTTTTAAAAAAGCTCTAGCTTTTAACTGGGGGCTGCCGCCCCCAGACCCCCGCCTGTTTCCAATGGCTTAGAATGGTTTTCTGCATTTCTGCATCAACATGGTTATGGGTGTTTTATTCTCCTAAGTCTTAATGCTTCTACTTATACAGTTGCGTATAATTTATTTTCGTACTGCGTGCGAATATTCGTAAATAGCTAGTATTTATTCGTATTTAACTATACATATGTTTTCTGAAGCTAGTATTATTCAATATGATTTCTTGTTTATCTCTTGTATATATAATAATAAAAGCAGTCAGAGCTCAGAGCCTAAAAATAGTTGCCATACAACCCAAGAAATATTCAATACGAAAGCTAAAGGAATACAACTTTTCAATGCCGTTTCTGCCGTTAATTTAAAAAATTTCTCAACTTCTGGAGGGCTCCGCCCCCCAGACCCCCATCCGTTGTATAATTGTTTTCTGCATTGCGACATGATTATATATAGGTGTTCCATTGTTTCTGCAAGTATATATATACTTCTGCTTATCCAGTTGCGTATAATTTATTTACGTACAGCGTGCAAATATTAGTAAGACAGTATAGTATAGCTAGTATATACATATGTACGGTTCAATATCGTTTCTTGTACATATCATGTATCATAAAAAGCAGTGTGAGCCATAAAATTGTTGCTGTCTAGCACAATAAATATTCAAAGCGAAAGCTAAAGGAATACAACTTTTCAATGCCGTTTCTGCCGTTAATTTAAAAAAATTTCTCAACTTCTGGGGGGCTCCGCCCCCCAGACCCCCCTCCATGTATAATTGGTGTGTCTGTACTATATGGAGCCGTCCCCGGTAGCAGTTAAAGCATCGAACCTTAGTACGTGACCAGCAAGTTTGTGAAAAAATTATTCCAAAAAGTTGGAAAAATAAAGAATTCGTTTCAGGAGGCGAAGTGTTTTTCAGAAATTTGAATTTGTCCAATCTTATTTTTGACATTTAATGAATTAATCTTTTTAAACATTTCCATTATGAATTCTATTGCAATTTACAAAATTTTCTCAACTTCTGGGGGACTCCGCCCCCCAGACCCCCCGCGTGGCTTCTTTCGAAATGTTACACAAGTGCAGTTGACATAACTTTGGCTTGAATGATCCGAAAATAACATTGTAGCAAGAAAATAACGTCTAAATGTATTTTATTTTATATTACAGTTGAAAAACGACACTTTTAAATTTTACACAGCTTCAAACAAAAATACACAGTGAAATTTAAATTTACACAAGATTTACACAGGTCCGATTTTGAAAAAAAAACCCTGCTACGTGTAATCTTAAATAGTTTAGAGTATGGTTGGACTTCTCTTGGCGATACTAAGGTAAACGCACACCTTGCTAGACTTCAAGTTATGCTGGCTGGATAAAGACACGCAGACAGACGCACATCATACGAAATTGCATATTTCGCAGTCAAGTTACAATTACATTAAAGGGTTCTACAGTACATTACAATTAGAAATGTATATATATATATATATATATATATATATATATATTGTTTAGTTAACATAGGATGAATGAATTGGTATATAACTGATTTAATAAAAATTTAATTTTATTCATTCAGTGAAAAGTTACTACTTTAAGGTTTTCTTCCAGCGTAACTTAATATATTTTTGTTTTGACAGTATCCATCGATATTGTGTCGAAGTCGTACATATAAAGACTTTGCTCAGCCGGGAATCGAACCACGGACCTGCCGGACTGCAAGAAGACGTGCTACCACTACACCACAGAGCCAGGAGAGAAGAGCACTTAACGTCTATACTATATATTGGTGCTATACTTTAAATCAAAATGATTTTGACTTTTGACTTTTGTAATCACATTACGCAAATTCTTTTTCGTTAAGTTACAAGTAACACTGGTTCAACTAATCTGTAAATAATAGATAGAGTATGACGACAGCCGTCACAAACCCTACGCAAACCCCAAATTAAAGACCTCGCCATGCACGCTAACGATCCTAACCCAACTAAATGTTACGTACTTATTCTATCAGCTACAGAATTACGCTTACATGTGACACTACTTTTTTAAATGCATCATCTGATTCAGAAAATTTCATGAACTTCGGAAGTAAAGTGATAGTTTTGTCGAGAAGAGAGAATTTTGCGTCGAACCCAACCTGCGTCAACCTGGCTTTATGGCCTGTCCCTCCCTACTATTCGATTCTGACAGGTCTAGAAGAGTATATATGACGCAACCTGATTAGACTAAGTAGGAACGACGGATTTTTCTGACCCCTTTTTAGGTGACGACTGATGTTACTTATCACCCGCATCATGAAAAGGGGAAGTATTTCCGAGTTGAGACATCGAAAGCATACGTTCGAATTTCGAACTACATATATACTTCCCGAAGCGGCCACGTCACGTCCAGTATATAAGTATACGTATGTAACATAGAAATATATACAGAAGACATTTCCTGCACAGAAATTCCTCCTTTCATTCAGGAAAATCTTGTACGACTGAAGTGAGGTGTCAACTCTCTCTCTCTCTCTCTCTCTCTTCGTCTCTCCAGAGTCTTGTTCAGGGCTGAGATATGCCTATCAGGCTAATTTTCTTCATGAATTCAATTTTGTTCCAAAAATCCAATGCAATCTGTCTATCTAACTCAGTCACTTTTTTCAAGACTTCTTCTCCTTCATATGTTTTACGTACATATGTGATGTTAGCAAGCTAGAAAGTTGAATCTTATGGTCTCCCACTTATGGACCTTCCCGACTTGACCAATAGAGGCCGCATGAGATACCGATTCGTTTTCGACCAAGCCAAAATGAAATATCACAAAGTTCTACTTAACCAGATTACATTTTTTGGAGTTTTTTTCGATTCGCATGGGCGAAATTATTTGGAAACTTCTAATCATAGTTAATGCTCAAAGTCGAGCCAACTGATTCAGTTTGAAACCGGACTGTACTGGCCTCTGTCGAGTAAAAGACAAACACCTTTGTATTCCTGCTTTCTGTCAAACTTTGTTTTCCAGTGTAAAACTACGAGGAAAGCAATCAGCAGGAAGGAAATGACACTAAAATATTAAGAAGAAAATTTAGCATAGCGTAGTATATACCTATGAAATTTTAATGGACAAAATAGCTTACAGCTAGTCAGTCAGTCGGCCCACGTTCATCTTTCCTGTTTTCCACTACAGTTTCAAATACCATAACTAAGCTGAGATAAGTTTCTGTTCTCTTTGAGGTGTTTAATGGATCAACCTACAACCATTCTAGAAACAAATTCATAATTATTACAGCAGGCAAACTGGGCCAGAAATTGCTTTAAACATTTTGAATTGAATCGGTAGGTATCAAAAATTAGGGGCAGTGATGAATCAATACCAAAGTTTACAGATCAAATAACAGTGCAAAAAAGGTGAAAACCGGCACTAGCATTCAAATTGTCTACAGATTAGTTCTACTTTTATCCAATACAGGTTATACGTACGTAGTGCGTGTGTGCGCCGTAATCCTGAAGATAATCCATAACAAAATATGGATTTGAGAATAGAACATAGTTTTCAAATATTCGTCATTATTGGTGTACAAATAATCTGTGAACTGACAAACTTAATCAACGTTCATAAATCAACTAATTTTATTTATTTTATATAATTCAAATTTATTTAGTTCAGACGTTTGGGGGAACTTAAAAGTCAAAGTAGAGCATGTACTGTGCCCATTGACTTTGCTGAGCAGTGAAAATATGAAGGATTTTCAGTTACAAGCGCTTTATAAGTGGTCCCTCCTGCTTATAAAACTTATAAGAAATCTAAACTACAAGACTTTCGTGAAACGGTAAAATTTATAAGCTTGTAAAATTGACACTTTTTATAAGCTTATAGCGCTATAAGCGCTTCGTGAAACGGGGCCCTCAGTTATATAAATTAATGTGTCAACTACCGCAGATCAGCATTGACTTGGAACAGGGCCCCTTCTAAGGGGAGAGTCAATGTTGCATGTTGCATTGGACGGGCACTAGGTCAGTGCTGTAATTTTGCAATGAGTATATATTTGCTCAATTAGCATTAGACTGAACTGCGCCATCTCTAATATTGGCTATATACTTATTAAGCGGTTTGCGCTTTCCGTCACCGGAGAAATATATACTGTTAATCATTCTGACTTCTATTACATCCACTAATTATCTCAACCCATAAATTCTTCAAATGATTGTACCAACAGATTCCACAATAGAACAGCATAACTTCAGAATAGACTGGTGTCTATCCAAGCAAGCTCTTTCTCTTATATATACTATTACATCATGGGGCAATCCTTGTCCGTAAACATCGGTTCCTTTCATTTAAGTGCGGTTTGAAGCAATTTTCGGAGAACGACCACACACTGATAATAGACATACCATTAGACCATTCGCCGGGCCATGCCAAAAGACTTTTAAATAAGACCATCTGATTCTAACGACGGAGATTGAGACTAAACTCTCCCTCCGCCTCCAGAAAAAAACAGAGTCTCACTTAATTTCTTTCCCAAATTCCTCCTCCATGTCTCTTTCTTTTCCTTTCACTCTTTAATTTACCAGAAGATGACTTTAAGCGGGTCGACTCTTTTCCCTTTTTTCCTACTCCGAAAACTTTTCCGCTCTCCCCTTCGCGTCAAGGAAAAACTTTATTCTCAATAACAGTATATACTACGTAGTTTAAGCTTGACATCTTTCCCAAATTGGCCAAAAATTGGTAGGTACATAACAAATTATGAGAAGAAAGGTTGGGGATCTTCTAAAATTGTGTAGGTTAAACTGTCCCACAAACACAATCACATATTCAATACCGGTACCCCTTACCCCCAATTTTCATGCTCAATTTAGTCAGCTAATAAACTCCATCCACCTACGTTTACATACTTAAATTTAATTATGGCATCAAATATTAATCTAGCCTTGCCTATTTTTGTGTTACCATCCGTGAGACTATAATTTTCCAACACGCACAGTATACCTAAACTTATAAACTTAATACACAATTTTATGAGCCGATCCACCCGTCCCAGTTATTTTTAAGCACAGCTTTAGAAACTTTAGAGAAAAACTAACTTTATTACGTTTACACGTTGTTTTTAAAATTTAAGTTTAACGCTAAAAACCACTGCACGGACACGAATTTATGACCACAGTATGGAGGGTTTTGTATCCGGCACACTTATTTCGTTCAGATCAGTCCCGTACGTTTACAACAGTTTTGGTTACGTGTATACCAATCACAACAAGTATATAGCATATACGTATGTACAAAAGAGCCATCTGTCACAAAGACACCTTTCTTTTGGTCCTGTACTGATCTATTCCAGCCACTATTTTCCTTCCTTCCTTCACTCCTTTCCCTTTTCTCTGTCTTCAATCCATTAGGAAAATCTGCCTGGGACTTTTGCTACTTCACTTTAAGCAATTAATTGCCAACGCTATATATCTAGTAGTGGTATATACAGTATTGACAATAGTCTTATCAGCTTACAAAGCACACAGATGCTGATTTCAGTGAAGAGATTTTACATGTCCCCGCCCACGTAAAGACTTAATCCTTTCTTCCGAAATACAGACCGAGACTAGCACACTCTTTGAGAGCGGTATACAGGAGTATCCCCAAGCCCGAGCCACTGAAATATGCATTCTCAAAGTCTCCAATTTTGTTTTTAACATTTTAGACCCTTACTCATTAAATATTTAAATGAACATGACTAGGCATGTGACATTTTCGTTTTTCAGGATAATAGAAAAGAGGGAAACATCTGTTTATCACAAAATATATAATAATGCTTTGCCTTTAGCTTGCTGGCACTGTGGCTAACTTGCGCACTCAAAGTTCGGACGAACAAAGGCGATAATAATTTCATCAATCACAAATTCTGCCCTGTATAAGTCAGTTGGAGTGAACAAAAAGTTTTCTGGCATTAAATTTGAGGGACCAAAGTGGGTGGGGGCTGTCAGGTTTCCTTAGGATACATTTTTTACACTAGTCTTGTCTGGAATACATTAAGCTACCAGGGCAAAAAGGAAAGCTGTCTAACACTGTCTACGACTTTGCAAAATCTGAAAATCCGAATTAGAATTCGGAAAATTCTATCATTACGGGTCTATCACAGCAAACTTGATTCTGATCTCGGATGTTAGAACCAGGCCCGCCCCTTGTTAACGGCAGAAACACTCCAAGAACAACCTAAGAAGTTGACCTAAGAAGTTGACACTAAATATCAAAGGAGGATCTCAACTCAAATTTCATGATCTTCAAAATAGGAGTAGAGTGCAGCCTAGTCCAAAACGCCCACCCACCTTTTCATAAATTAGGTGGAACTAGGCCAGATTTAGGAAAAAATCCCTTTTTGGTTTAATAGCAAGGTCATCTAGCTTCTTATTATTTCAAACATGAATTCACACAGAATATGTAGGTCATACGTAGTTTTATGCGTGTCATTTTTTCATCTGAAAATTCCATATTCCATAATGTACTCTGCATTGTGCAATCACATAGCATACCAATCTCTCTTAAAGCAATCATTAACGGTTGTGACAATCTTTAGAATGGCTCTTTTTTCCTAAATAGAAGCGCTAAATATTTTTATTCCACACCAAATCAGAGGACTTCTAATAACTTTACCGATTCCTTTTTCTAAGAAGCGGAAAGCCGATTTCCGCCAACTGCTTTACCCTGTGAAATACTACACATTGAGTTCATCCGATTTTTGTTCAAAAGACGACTTTTTGTGACTGTAGCTTTTCTGTTTGACCGCCGTTTGCGGCCAATACCAAAGGACAACACCACCATGATAGATCTATATCGTCATCCTTTGAATGTTTAGGACTTGCAAGAAGTCAACGGAACGTTTTCCGAGAGTACCTCTACCTATAGAAAAGAGACAGAGTTCGATTGAATCTAAAATTGCATGTGCTTAATCGTTCTGGCCAGATTTCTCTGTTTATTAATCCACAGAGTAGACATGCATATAAAGCCATCTTTTTCAGGTCTGTATTAAGTCACCATTATGTGCATTTCTAGAATCTCAGCTTTATCCATCGCTGTATAAAGGAATATCTGGTTGTTAATAGTCTTTCAGAAGTAACTCAGGAAAAACAATACCTACGTTGTAGGTAGATAGTATATACGTATCTATCTACACTTTCCATCTTTCCAGAATAACGACCGCCATAATAGCCATCCGAAAATGCACACTCTCACTTCATACTTACACTTAAGTAAGACATATACTAAACCTCTACAAGCAAGCAGCTCTTAAAGGTATAGTTTGTAACAAAGCCTTTCAGTTCACAGTTCACTTTAGCCAGCCGTGTTTTAAGACTGTTTTTGACATCGTTTGGAACATGGAAGACTTATATATATTTTTCCCTGCAGGTTTTGTGTCACCACTGTTTACCTACACAAAATTCTAAAAGCGTCAGTTGCGAGCTAAATAAAACTAGATTCGATCCGCGTCAGTGACACACCGTGTCCTCGTTAACTGTCCTACTACGAGCGCTGACGCATTCACTCCCTGAAACTGAAAGGGAACCATCCGGGGAGACACTACCTCCTATTGAAATAATGTTTTACATGCCAGCATCTTTATGCTTCCACCTTGACCAAAGAACTAAACCTATGTTGTGCTGCTACATGTATGTATCTAAAATCATCATATCCCTTCGCTGCTTGGTCGGCAAATGACTAATACTAATACTAATACTATGTATGTGCCAGGATCGAGTGTGTCACCCGAGCTGCAGCAAAATTGTTGCAGGATTTTTTTGCTTGTTTGCCGGCAAAATTCCTTTTTCCAAGTCCAGACTAGTTTTAGGCTTCCACTCAAGATTCATGTAGTTCGCTGCTATATATATGTACACCCCCACGAGTTTTTTCTCCAGTTGTGGAAAGCCATCTTTCCCCATTTCTAAGCCACTCATCGCTGCTTCCAAAGTCAAAAGCACCGAGCCCCCTCCTACCACAAATGTGCAAAATGTTTTTTGGGGGGACAACATGCTAAAAACAGGACGTTTCCAGTTTGGTTGCCGACCTCGAATGTCCTACGTCCTAGCGCACGCCTACTCCTGCTCTATGCTAACTCTTGAGGAAGGTTTTGAGCTTTACAGTCACCTACGGAACTTAACGCAGCTAGCTCTAGCACTATGTTATACTCTAATACTAATTACAAAACATGAATGTATCAGTGTACATTGTACACACCTACTTATATCTCCACTTCTGAGCTTACATTACACCAATTTCCGACAGTGACACTTAGAGCTCAAGCAAGACTTTCAGCAATCACTGCCAGCAAAGTTAACAACCAGATTCCTTATCTAAATTTACCACCTGTAGACTGACATCAACTTTTACTCAACTCGAGAATCCAATCGTTGATTAATTATACGTACTTTCAACTATTTTTCTGTACGTACCGTTTTGCACAGTATGCACGTATATACCACCAGTTGCCTATCTAGTCAGACATAATTATTAACTTAGCTTAGCTTAAAGCTATTACAAGGCTTGGAGTAAACATCCCGGCTGCCTGTGTACTAGAGGAAATAATTTAAGAGTCAATTGGGCGGGCGCAGACACATCTCACACTATATATACACAGGTGACACATATCTTTAGGCTATCGGAACAGAAGAGTAATTCCTTCCCACTTTCCCTAAAAAATCCCCCCAGAGGTATACAAAAGAAAATTAGCACTAAATTGAAATGGAATTTTTATTGTTACAGACCAGGGCTTAGTGCTCAAAGCTCCCCACGTACTTCTTTAGCCACCAACAACACTACAAAGTAGTTAGCATTTTTCAACGACGCTTTGCAGACATTTAGAACATTACACTACTCTACTCTTAATGACAATAAAAGCTTTTTTATGATATACATAAATGTATATGTGAAATATAAAATCAGTGGTTTGCGTTAACAGATTGTCTGGACGGACCAGAATTGAAAAAATGAAGTAACTACTATCTTCATATTAATTAAATTTATAAAAAGCTTTAATCAATAAATAATAACATGGCGCTTAACTCTTTATCTCCTCAATATACCTTGATTTTTTCTGGTCACAGCACTGAGAGATTTTATTGAATTCTCATTTGCTGGTTTGATGTTCGAAGTTTAATTCCTATCATCTTTTACGGAGCTTAATTATATAGTCTATCCTCCTGTCCTAATTACGCCGTAGAGCTCAATCAACATAGTATTCAAGTCAGTAGGTGCAAGTAATCAACGCCTATTTCAAACTTGATTCCAATCAAATACACAGATACTTTTTTGCGGTTCTGCTAACTAATATTTTATTGGCTTTTGCAGGTCACCAACCCCTTACGCCCAGGCACTGTTGGTCACTTATCATTTATTGAGACTAGCTCTGAGCCCAAAAGGAGTGAATCTATTTCCTGTGAATGTCCAAAAGATGATGCACTACAGTAAAGTGTTTCCCATCCTCATCATTGTGTCACTGTGCTCTGCAGCCCTCTCCATTCCTGTTCTGATGCCCTATACAGGTCTTTGCACGGACGGAGCCAGGCTTGTTCCCTGTGAAAATACAGGTACGTGCGTTGGGTCCAAATTTTACAGCATTCACTCTCTCAAAATTTTCTTAAAATCCTATACATACTTCAAGCAGTCACCAGAAAACCATTGATATGACCGATAAAAATGGCACGCAGATATTGCTTCGCTACGCCACCTTCCTATGCTTATGTAGGGTCACATTTTGGAGGCTTGATTGTGAACTAAGAAATCGGATTTCCAACAAACTTCTTGTAGTACCAGGGTGCCCAAACTTTCGGCAACAATAGGAAAATTCTCAAAAATTTTTCGGCCTCGCCATGGCAATTTTTAGCCTAAAATCCAGGCATTTTGAAAACTTTTTGCGTCTCTACATGTAAAATATGCCAAAAATACCAATTTTTAGCCCAATTTTGGGAAACCTCAAAATTTCTTCACACCCCAGAATAATCCCTAAAAATACCCTGTGTGTTATTTTGCGGGCATATGAATCCTACGAAATCTGTGATTAACAGAATCAGCTATGGTCACAAAAATTTCGGCCTAAATTTTAAGAAACTAGCAAACAAACCAATACTTTTTCAGGTGGTGGTATCCTCTAAATGCAGTGCTTTGTGGTGATTTTTTCAAACGCTATAATCCATTACCTATATGTATATACTCTAAGCTTAGCTATTCTATTTTCAGAAGACATAGCGGAACTAAATATGCTCATCAATGGGTCACCTACAGCGCTGGAAGAGAACGCCTTGGCTGCCGACAACACAAAGAGAGCCGCCAGTAACAACTATCTCAGATTTGGAAAACGAACCGTCTAAATCCACAAACAAACAAACAATACCAAATTGTAAACAAAAAACAACCACCCGCTTTTGTGTGTCGTTCCTACCCCCGTTACCAGGTCTGTGTTTGTGTTCTATCTATTTCTTTCACTATCAAATGGACACAATGAAGCTAACTGTATATTTAAATTAAATTTGTAGTAAAGATTTTCATGGACTGTTATCACTGATACCTGATATCTAGTAGTATATCTACTCCACACCTGCACAGGTGACAAATCTTGAATCATATGTGCAATTTTAAAAAGCTTTACACTAACTTTAAAGAATTCCCTAAACGCCATGCAATGCATAACCTGGAATATTTTACCATTTGCATTATTTGCATTCAATTGACTAAGAAATATAATGTGTGATTATAGTTTTGAAAACCGCTTGCAGCGTAATGTCAGCTACAGTGATGACGCACGAAGTCTACAGAGCAAGTTCCAGCAAAAAATCTGGAGGGTATCTGGCGGCCGATTTACAGAAAGAAATTAAGAACTGGGCTTTTCTAGGCGAAAAAATCGGGGTAGGGGAAGTGAGGGTCCTAAAGTGGTACAAAATTGCCAAAGTGCAGAAAAAGCAGCCCGTTATTTTCTGCATATATATATATATATATAGTGCTATAAATTAGCTTTAAAATGCTCAAAAATTCAATTTGAGTACCAAAATAGACGGTTCTAAACTAAACAAAATACGGCAACGCCGAAAAAGTTGTGACAATTCTGACCAAAAACCTTGCAAAATTTGGCAATTTCTGGACACCGAATAGTTAGTGGAAGCTAGCGGGGTTTGAAGGGATCGAATGGGGGAAGGATCCAAAAACTGGCTTAGAGCATACCAGGAACACCCCCTCTCCCGGTGGAAAAATCCCAGTACAATTCTGTTCAACCATTACAGACGTCACAAGAAATAATGAAAAACGCCTGCCTGCAGTTACTAAGCATAAGCCTAAACAGGAGAAAGCCAATGGGCGCTCTGTGCGCTCTTGTCCAGACAAACTAACCTCTGGAGGACTTGCCCGATGGTTCAAGATATATAAGAAGGACAGCCAGCTCGTACTGTATCCTGTTTCTGTGCATATCATAGCCAAAGGCTTTGTAAAACATTTATTGGCTGTGTTGCAGCACAGATAGAGCCGAGCTGACTAATACAGCTGCTGGTTAGCGTATACCGAGCCAACAAAAAGCTGAATCGAATAACGGGACTTCAGATTCGTGTTCTGCGGACCCGAAAACCATAAAGGCGCATTCATAGTCGCGAACGCAGAGAGACGCGCGTAGACGCCTCAGATTGTAACATGCCGTTTTAACCGTTTAAAAATAATTGTAGCGTATTCATGCTCACGAACGCATTCAGACGCTTACGTGCTCGCGTCTGCTTGCGCCTGCAACTACGAATGTGCCTTAACTTACAACCTTTCCGCAAAATCGAAGACAAAACGTTTATGGTTCCCCTTAGGTCTCCCCCATTACAAATCGAAGAAATCTAATTTCGTGCAGACACAATTATTTGCGTATATATTTGAACTCGGTGTGGTCGAAAATATACCAACACCAGATTTCAGCTAGTTTGGTCAAGTTTTACTGTATCTGGGCACTTAGTTTATAAGTTACAACTTGCCATGAACCAGCGTATGCTTCGACTTTGAAAACCAGCTAGTACCTACATAGGTTAATACTACGCGTTAAATGTTAAAAATGTGGTTAAATGCAACATACATAAATGAGCTAAATTAAGTATATACGTATGCAGTAAAACCAAAAAACTAAAGATTAGCAATATTTTTGGAAATTCCGCAAAGGCTACGTAAAAGTAAGCAAACCGTTTAGACTTTCCTCCGGGGGCCGATGTTATAAAGCGATTTAACCAGGTTAAATCGCTAACCCGGGTTAGAAACTGGGTTATCAACCCAAACCCAATGTTATAAAAACGGGGTTAGCAAAACCCGGGTTTCGCTAGATGGGTTAGGGTTAACCCACAACCCAGTGTTATAACAAAACCTGGGTTTCAAACCCGGGTTAAAATCGGGGTTAAATCAAGCAAATCTCAACCCTCCTCATTGAGGAGGGTTAGAAGTTAACCCGGATTGGCTTTTGGATAAAAAACAATGGAAATTTTTTGAAGACTTGCTTTTGATGATGAAAATACATTTTTCACATTGCTTTTCTTCGTGGTGAACTTTTTTAAAATTCATTTTTACTACATCTTTATTATTTGCAGTTTTTTTGATAAGGGCTAAAACATGCCAATTGGGGTTAGAAATGGGGTTAACCCCCAAAATAACCGGGTTAAATCCTTGCTAGCTGAATCAGCTGCTTCCTTGAGCTAATTAGGGTTAAATGTGGAGTTAACTCTAAAGATAACCCGGTTAAGTTAACCTAACCCTAATTATGCTTTATAATACAGGGTTAACCCCAAGGGTTAACCTAACCCAAAAATTTCGGGGTTATCCCCAAAATGGACTTAACCCGGGTTTGCCTTAACCCCATTTTTATAACATCGGCCCCTGGTTTTTCAGACCTTCTTTCGCTGAATTCGCTATAAGTTGCAGTAAATTTAGTGGATTACTCTTATGTATTCGGTGTCCAGTGACGAATTTTGAGTCCATTTTGGACATTTTAAACATCGAAAGCAATATATATGTGTTTCTGTGTTTTTCGGAATTCAGGACTAGCAAAGACTGAATCGCAAAAACAGACTTCAGATTTGTGTTCTGCAATACCAAAACTACCACACAAAACTTTCAATCAGACAAATATTTGGTACCAAAATCTGAATTATATAAATTCCTTATGACAACTCGTGTCAGTTGGCTTTCTTTACACTTATTCCTGTGAACTTTGTGCAATCTAAATTTTCCACAAGTGAGTAGAGTAGACCCAAAGAACTTCCGCAAGAAGCAGAGTTATAAGTTCTGTTCATTTGTTTTCTTTGCTTTCGGGAAAACACTGAATGTGTTTCGAAAAGCTGGAGAAAAAATTTTAAAAATCAGCTGTACATCTGGAGAACTTTCCAAGATATTCAGAGAAGTTCCGGAAACTAGCTAAATAGTCAAGATTTATTATTTTATAGCACAAAAATATGACTGAATGTTTAATTTCGTTAAAATTAGCTAAAAATAAATATAAAATAAATAATAGATAAATATAGATAAAATAGATAAATACTGAGAAAAACAAAAAATTCCATTTCCTCAAAACCTTCCTCCGGAAACCCCATCAGAATTGCTCTCACCTAACCTAAATAATTATCATTAAAAATTTCCATAATTATAGTAAAATACGAATATAATATGAATGCACTACTCAGTTCACTATTCACTAACGCTCTGTCAGAAATGTAGAAGTTGCCGTCAGGGTTGGGAGTCTCGGTCTCGCTCAAAAGCCGAGTCTTGGCCAGCCTGGTCTCGGTCTTCGTCTCGCTATCGGACCGAGAGCACAAATTTTTAGAAAACACAAAATCTGAGCGAAAATTAACAAAAGAGGTGAGGAAACCATATTGTGTTTATGTGCTAAAGTCCCAAATGCTTAGCGTAAGCCTCAAAAACTGGAAGAAGTTAAGTTTAGGCTAAACATTGCTGGTCTCAGTCTCGGTCTCGCCCAAAAGCCGAGACTTGGCCAGTCTGTGTCTCGGTCTCGGTACCCTGGTCTCGGTCTCGGCTTGCCGTGGAATCCGAAAAAAATTTTCCGTAAATTTGACAAAATCCCTGACGGATTATTTCAACTGATACTTATGTTAAGTTGATGAGCTGAATAATATGCGGCTTGTACACGTTTAACGATAGAACAAAACCAAAGCATGTGATTTCTGTCTTAAGGTGGTGGTATCCTTTTGTGCAGTGCTTTTGTGGTGATTTTTTTGAAACGCTATAACTTTCGCAATTTTGGGAGTTGCAAAGAGCTTTATACATCGTTTTAAAGCTTATTATCTAATAAATATATCAGGCCAAAACGTGAACACAAAAGCTTATTATCTGTACATTCACATGAGCTTACAGAACTGACAAAATTAGCAAAAAAATAGGAGAAATTTTCTGACAAGCTGACATCTAACAGGATGAATATAGGCCAAAAGTTTTTGAACATCGATTTCTCAAAACTGAAGAATCGGCCAAAAGTTCTTTTTGTGCCACGATATGAAGGACATATGGGCCGAGGGACGTTTTTTGGATTTGGCTCAGGAGGTTTTAACGTTCGAGAAAATCGACCAAATGCACAGAAACACGAAAATCGCAACTTCGCATTGAGTTTTCTTGCTACTCAATATGTTTTAGCCCAAACCAAGAAAAACGTAACTCCGCAGAAGTGCGAATTTCGATTCTGCCGAAAATCTCCGGAAACCGTCGAGTAGTTTTTGAGAAATCGATGTTCGAAACAAAATAATCGCAGTTTTGCCAAAATGGTTTTTCGGCCAAATCTCTAGCTGAAAGCAATAAAGTCCGGCTAATAGGCATTCATAAAATGTGCATTTGGATGCAGCATCGATTGAGTATAACTAAGCCAATTTTGTCCTTAACATGTGGCAGTAATTTTGAAAATACTGATTTCCTCGAAAATGGCCATTTTTTGACCCTAAAAACAGTTTTTTGCTTATACTGACTTAACCACTGGAGATAGCTCAAAGGTTGTAAGAGCAAAAATGTTCATTTTCGTGTCCTCTTTCCAGCCATACCAACCAATCCCGTGTCTTGTCTACCTACTGGGAGCTTAAGGCCAAAAACCGAAACTTCCTTATCTTTTGGCCTAAGAATACAGGACTGGTCCTAAAATGTTAAGGAGCACGGAAATAGGTTATTTCGTAAGTTTTAGCCCTTTGCGTAAAGGATTAAAGCCGTAGGAGTCAAAAATACCCGAAACGAAACCAGCACCTTAAGGTACTGGTTCGGTAATTGCAGCGATCTTTGAAAGACTGTAAAATAATTACTTAAATTTTGGAGTACAATGACAATTTTTATATCATTTTTAAGATTAGAATGTGCTTGTTATAGCTAGGTAGGGTATACCTATTTCATTTCAACTATTCGACATGCGATAACAAGAAAACAGTTTTTGAACATGGATTTCTCGAAATGTGGGAAAGCTAAAGGACTAGGAAGGACTAGGACTTTCCATCAATTCCAGGAGGTTCCTTGCCCTATCCTGTACCTGCTGGGTTCGCTTCTTGTGCTCCGTTTCGATCTTCTTCTTGCTGGCGGAGAGGGCGTTGAGGTCCTTCCCCGTCTTGCATCGATCGATGGCCTCCGCCAGGGCCTCGTACCCACTCGTCCGATCGTCCTGATGACCCCGGACCTCCTCCAGCATCCCCGCCAGCTTCAGACGAGACTCGGAGACGGCGTCCTAAACACAGAGAAACGGCTGAAATGCGATGGACACACCGACAACCAACAACCAACAACGAAAAGCAATACATACAAATACAGTTGCTCCTCAACTCAACTGATTCCCAACGTCCCAAGACTAGCTAACAGTTAATTCAAACATTTTTTATTTTCATTAATTTCAAAAAATTCAAAACATTTCAAAATTTATAAAGTGTAAGCTTGGCTTTTTCTTGCACAACGATAGGCATAGGAAAAGGTAGGCGAACAACACTCAGAGCTAGACAGTAATGAGCAAAGGTAAGGTTTCGAGACTAAAATTGTAAAAAAATCTGTAACGCATACAGCCAGACGTTTAGTTTTTAGCAATTTCAATTCAAACCTAATGTTACAAATTGACTAACTACAGATCAGCAGCAAAAACTGAAATGAGCTCATTGCAAACTTTTCGAAAAAGATTGCTCCCAAGAATTTTTGCTTAAACAAAAGTAGTCTGAACCCGTCCCTAAAACAATCCTCACATATTAAATGACATTTAAATTTACATTGCTTGACATTTAGAGAAGCTTCAGTTCATCTAAGTAAGACATGCCAACAGTACTGCAGAGGTTACAGCTGCAAAACCATCAGCAAAAACCTGGGAGCCTTTGTTACCAAATTTTGCCCTGAAAAAATCGCTCAGAAGGCCCAATTATCAAAGGCTTTGCCGGGGATTTTTTACTCAATTTTTGCCCTTTTCAACACTAAATCTGCTTATTTTTGCGTTTTGCTTTTAGGTTGCATCCTAGAAAAATAGCGCTATTTTTTAGCATATATATACTTAGAAAAAGTTTCGCCCTTCCCCCCCCCCCCCCATTCCTTGCCCCTCGGACTTTTTGGGAGCCCCCCAAGAAGACATCCCTAGAAAGCCCAGAAGCACAGTAGGATACAGCACTAGCGTAGCCAGAAAAAAATTTCATAGGGGGCAAGCCAAAATTTCTCTAAAATTTGGCATTTTTTAGGCATTTTAGTGTAAAATTAGCGCCACAGGCAAAATTTTTTGGAAATATTAATTCGAATTCTTATTTGGCGTTAAAATTTTTTCTTTCACCTCCGATTTCGGCGGGGGGGGGGGGCATGCCCCCCTCCCCCCTCCTGGCTACGCGCCTGGGGTACAGCACCCAACCAGGCAGGCAGGTAAATACCTTGGCAATGGCAAAGTCAAATCTAACATAGACAATGACGGCCAGAAAGAGGAGATAGAAGGCAATGACCAGCATCATGGGCTCAAAGATCAGCTGGTTGCTGTCAAAGCTGTAGCTGAGCTGGAAAGTCTGGATGTGAGCCTGAACCAGGTTCTGGACGTCCGCAATGACCACGGGACGACCACTGTAGTCCAGGTAGGTGTAGTGGATCTCCCGCGGCAGCTCCTTAACTGGGTAGGGCGTCAGCAGTTTGATGTCTGAAGAACAAACCCACACAAAATTGTTGTCAGAAATATTTAAAAATTTTGAAAAATATTGAAAACAAGGATGAGAGCTGCACAATGAAACAAGAAGCTGTCGGCTGGCCAAGATCAAACACCTGGGACCGATGTTATAAAAATGAGGTTAAGGCTAGCCCGGGTTAAGTCCATTTTGGGTTTAACCCCGAAATTCTTGGGTTAGGTTAACCCTTGGGGTTAACCCTGTATTATAAAGCATAATTAGGGTTAGGTTAACTTAACCCGGTTATAATATGAGTTAACCCCGTTTTAACCCCAATTAGCTCATGCAATCAGCTAACTCAGCTAGCAAGGGTTTTTTGGGGTTAACCCCATTTTTAACCCCAATCTTCATTTTTTAACCCTTTTCATGAAAGCTGGAAATGATAAATTTGAAGTAAAAATGAAGTTCAGAAAATGTCACCACGAACAAAAGCAATATGAAAAATGTATTCCACTTAATTTTCAAAAAATTCTAAATTAGTTTTTTCATCTTCATCCAATATCATCCGGGTTAACTGCTAACCCTCCTCACTGAGGAGGATAGGGTTGAGATTTGCTGGATTTAACCCCAATTTTAACCCCGGCTTCAAACCCAGGTTTGGTTATAACATTGGGTTAAGGGTTAACCCTAAACCTAAACCTAACCCGGGTTTTGCTAACCCCATTTTTATAACATTGGGTTAGGGTTGATAACCCGGTTTCTAACCCGGCTTAGCGATTTAACCGGGTTAAATCGCTTTATAACATCGGCCCCTGGAGACGATAGACAAAATTTCCAATAAATAAAAGGAACAAAAGCTTGCTGTATTACAATAAACCATGATTCTAGGCAACTCTTACGCACCGGTTTTAATCCCAACCAGGGGCGTATCCAGAACCTTGAAAAAGAAGGGGTTTTAGAGTGTTTTTAAATTAGAAAAAGCCGAATTTTCAGAATTTCCACTTTCGTCGGGAACTTTCGTCTTACGTCTATTTACAGCAATTTTTTGAGTTTGCAGCACCAAAAAACCCAACATTTGTATATTACGTACACGTATGTACGTTCTTTGCACAAGTGCAGATGAAATTCTCCTTTGATCAACTCGAAAGGAGGGTGTGAACCCCAAAAACCCTCCCCTGGATATGCTCCACCCATGAAGCCAATCTGGGGTTTGTTTACTTTAGGCGAAAAGGTACGAGTGGGGAATGCGGAACATATAAAGTGTTAAAAACGCATCTAAAAATAGACAAAAAGGGAGTAAAATAACTGGAGCTGAGAATCTCTAAACTTTTACTAAATACATTTAAAACTTGGTAATTTCTGTGCACTTGAAGATGCGGTGGGTCCAAGTGGGAGATGACCCCAAAACTGGAAAGGCTACCTCCCCCCTTCCACTACATGCGACGGCAAGGGGAGACTGGGGTGGTGGTCGCGCCCCCCTACTCTTCGCATAAGCCTAAATCTGGTAATTAACCGTACAAGCACTCTGTAGATAAGTACGAGCGTACCCTTGGCTCGTTCAACCAAAATGATCCGCAGACGCAGGTTGTCCACCACAAAATGATCATAGATATGATCGATGAGGCGCATCTGAAGGACATAGGGGGCGGAGCCAAGGGCAGCGCCCCAGCGCCCCGAAACGGATACTCATAGGAGAGCACATTGTATCCGATCGTGTAGTGGGTCTTCCAGCCGCCAAACAGCGGGAACGGCAGTCGCACGTCCAACTCCACAGCGTCCTCATGAACCCGGAGATGGGATGTGGAAATGTTGCCAATCTCATCCCGATAGTAGACATCGGAGGCAGCGGCCGGCAGAACCGTCTTGAAGGACTTGACCACTGGGCTGACTGGACGGTGGTCCCGCTGAAAATCGTAGCGAGAGAAGGCGCCCTTGAGGCGGGCCCCGGTATGGACCATGTCCAGGGTCTCTTCCACGGCAATGTTGCCCCAGTGGCTGACCTCAATGGTCCGCTCCAGACTGGTCACGCTCAGAAACGGACCGTTGTTTTCGTAGTGGACACGAATGGGCCGGTCGGCAAAGGCGGCCTGTGGCCCGTTGTAGGATCCGTAGGTGATGACGGACCCGTCCTGACTTGTGGGCGCCACAGAGGCGTCCTTGGTGTGGCTTTCCAGGGTACCGGATCCGATCTGCACCACGGTCCTCTGATCCCCAGTCACGGTGTAGGGCGTGTAGAAGAGGGCAGAGCCCTCATAGACCACCAGCTGACTCTCCGTCTGGGAAATCTGGGCAGGGAACGGTTCCAGAATGTGACTGTAGACCAGGCCCAGATCCAGCTTCTGAGTGGCCCCGGCGTTCACAGCCGGCTCAGTCCGGACTGCATAGAGAAGCTGTCTGAAAACAGTAGCGAAATTAATTTTAAACGTCAGATATCTGATAGACTACATTACATTACAGATCATCTTACAACCTGTAGATCATAGAAATTTGTTGAATGCCAACTGTCCAAATAATAATAAAATACAACATCGTTAAAAGTTAGAATTTGTATATATGTACATACATACTGGGCTTATTCTAGGGAATTTTTCTAGGGGGGGTCTCGTTGGGGGGGCCCCTCGGGGGGCGAGTCATTCTTGAGGGGGCGAAAATTTTTCAAAATTTTTCTAAAAACATGCTAAAAATAGCGCCGGTTTTATAGTAATCCCCAAAAAAGTTCATTTTTAGTGCAAAAATAGTGCTTAAATAGGCTAAAATCGACTAAAAATCTCCGGCGACGCCGGAAAATTTTGGAAAATTTGGCCTTCTGAGCCATTTTTTCAGGGCAAAAGTTGGTACCAAAAGGGGCACCCACTTTTTGGGGGGGGGGCGATTTTTAGGGGGGGGCGATTTTTGGGGCGGGGGGGGGGGGAGGGGAACGATTTTGGGGGG
>JASAND010018717.1:0-26803 GCA_030248195.1 Trissonchulus latispiculum
TCACTAGCGTAGATACGGGGCGGGCGGGGCGGGCGGCCGCCCTCCCCGAAATAATGGCTTTGCCCCCCCTGAAAATTTGGGCAAATGAAAAATTTTACGCCCGCGCGGGGCGCGGGCGTTTAATGTGATTAGAAACATGCACAAATTGTACATTAATGCTTCAAAATAGCTCAACATTGATGCATTTTCTACACCATTAAAAAATTTTTGCGCCTTCGGCGCGAATTTTGGCTATTTACATTATCAAAATTATTATTTTTCATTAAGCATGCTAACGAATGTTTGTATATATAACTACTTGCTTTGCAGTTTTGCTGTTAAATATCTGCGTTATTCCCAACATCTCAGCTTCGGCATAATTGGTTGATATAATCAGGATACGCAGTTCTTAATGGGAGCATCCTAATAGTTTGAGTTTTCGGACAAGACAGTAAACGTAGAAAATAGCAAATATATAAAGGTGCGAAATGTTGTTAGACAATTGATAAATCATTGTAAAGAATTAAATGTTTCAATAGCGTTTAATGGCGAACTTTAAAAATTTTCTCAACTTCTGGGGGGTCCGCCCCAGACCCCCGTTTGGGACTTGTGTACCTATTATAATTAGACCTCTGCTAGTTTGCTTTACTTTACCTTAGTTTACCTGCTTTGTAGTTCTGTTATTAACTGCATTATTCCAAACATGATCTGCCTTCAACGACGGATAATGGATATGCTTAGAATACCCTGTTCCAAATGGGAGCATCTTAGTCTTAGTTTTCGTACGGGATTGTGGAAGTCAAAAATTTAAATAGGTAGCAAATTAAACTACAAAATTTAGTTTGGGAACTGATAATATACAATGCAAAGAATTCAATGTTTCAGCAGCGTTTTAACGGCAAAATTTAAAAATTTTCTCAACTTCTGGGGGGCTCCGCCCCCCAGACCCCCCGCTTTTGGGTTTTTGCGTGCCGCTTTCGGTTACAACAGCATTAAGCTATGTATATATATATATATGTACTGAACTAGAAAACATATTAACAGGGAAAGTTACAGCATATGTAGCGTGCATACAATTATTGCGCAAAAAATGAAATTTACCCCCCCCCAGCCTTCGGTCAACACCGCCCCCCCCTGAAAATTTTTCGTACCTACGCTACTGACTTCAATTATCTGTGCAGAGAAAGATTTACAAGTGCCCATGTTGAAATGAATTGCTAGTCTTTTACAACTTGCCTTAAGGGTATTTTTGATACTATTTCGATGTTCACTAACTCTCTTGGAAAATTGTCTTCCAGTTTCTCCTACATATTGTAAACCACATTGATTACATGTAAGTAGGTAGACTACGTTATTACTTTTGCATGACGCTGGCATTGCAATACTAGGAGTTGTAATGTTATATTTAGAATCGTTATAGTGACCACAAAATGTACAATCTTCCAAATATTGTGCGCAACATTTACAATTAGGCTGATTACATTTCCTACCAGTGCAGTTAGGTAGATTAGCAACAATGCTTTGGGAAAAATAATCGAAGGAATTATCATTGTTATAATTAGTATTGTCCTCCCTGCCGACGTCAAAGGGAGTTCCAAGGTCCAAATCCGGAAATCCACCGATGGGGCATGTATCCTCCTCCCCTGCTACGGAGCCCCTGGAGGCATTATCATTATGTTGTACTGCCATGAAGAAAAGAAACCAAAAACCACAGGATCATGTAGACAAGTCCAAGCCATAGTCAAAGGGTGGTGGTCGACAGGGAAGGAAAATGCTATGGTGAAGCACTGAATTACTACCAATTTTACTTAGCTACCTAATACAAAAATAAAATTAAATGAGAAACCGAAATCAAGTACTATTTAAATTGAACAGGAATTTTTCATTTTTGGCCTCAGAAATGTGAATTAGAAAACAAATAAACAAACTTTTTACTTTTTAAGGACATAACAACCAAATTTAAAAATTATATTTAGACACCATTGTAAAGTTCGAAATTATAAAATTTTAAGCGTGTATGAACACGCAAAGCCAAGCCTCCAGAGGAAGGGGAAACCAATTGCCATTGCCAATCAGGTAAGCCGACCCACTATCCGGTGACCAGCGACCACATAGGGAACCTAGCGTTAAAGGAGGTCTGAATCGTTGACGGAATTTAGACTTCTGTTCTGCACTGTCATGGTACGCTCAGCTTGCCTGTGCAAGTGTAGGCTGCTGTAGCACTGCCAGCAGTGCTCTCAGAGATTTGTATTAACACTAGCAGGCAAAGCTCCGAGGCGCGAAGCGCACGAGTGCCCTTCACGAGGGCTACGCCTAAAAAGTGAGCTCACAGATTTCTGTGAGCACAGCAAGCAGTGCTACAACTGGTCTGTAATATGGCTCAAAAATAGAAGACATTTCGTCTTCTATATGTCATGTCTTTAAAGACTGACATTTGACTTCAAATTACAGTCGTTTATATACTATTCAACTTGCAACTACCTAATTTGCATATTTCTTTCGGCAGAAAGTATATATATAAGGAGGAGAAATTATCATTGCAGTCAGTTCTGATGGCTGTCAGCAGCCTCGCTGCATACTCCGACAGGAGAGCAGCGAATGCTTACCGTACAGTACAATTGTTACATGTTACAAACTAAAATGTACAGGGGGTGACTCCGAGTTAAGCTTCCTATCCTATATTTACAGTATTCTGTAAACGTCTCCTTTGTGGTGGCTTGCGAAAGCTCACCGGCTAGCGGGCGGGAAGTAGCTATACCTACCTACCTACCCCTTAAACTGTAAAATTCTAATACGACGGCTGTAGGCAAGATAAAACTTTGGTAGAAGTATATATGTAGCATTGCGCATATATACGTAATTGTTTTCCCCGTAGATCAATACGTCAATCATTCTATATGTCAATATATCAGTCAATATCAATTACAGTGTATCAGTTTTTGCAGACTGTCGGTTTCTACTTTTGTTTCTGTAGCTTCCTCTAAAGGTTGACATTATCAAGCATACCCACGAGTTGGATGGTAAAAGTACGGCAGTGCATGGACCATTGTTGGCGCCCAAACACGTCTACATGTATAACTACCCCGACTACATTCCAGACTATGCCAGTTCCTCAGAGAATGTAGGTAAATGCTTTGTTGTGATGAAGATTAAAGAGTACATAACAGATAAGAGTGTGTTACAGGCAGGCTGCTTCGTGCGTGTCAGTGTGGAAACTTCCACAAGCCTTACCAAGCTTTCTGTGCGCTTTAGGATTTACAGATAATTTAATCAGTCTTGAATTTGATATTATACAATTAAATATTTGATATGTGAAATATGTTTTGTAATATTATTTACATAGTACGTAATACATACCTAGCTTTGCTATAATCTTAGTTACGCACGATTTGGATACGTGTGTGTTTGACTCCATGCTGTAACGCGACGCTTGCTTTGTTGTGGTTCCAGATTCTTTGTTTTTAGAGTTTTTATTTTTAGTTTTTTTTAAATTTAGACTTTTTTCTTTACAGGTTGCAGTCCTCTATCCCAGTGAGGATGCCCTTAGCCTGAGCTCCTTCACTGGCAGCGATGGTTCACCTGCTGACACTGATAACAGCTGTCCTCAGGAAAAACTGGATGAAACCGGTTTGATGCCGCACCCGGACATCGATTCGTTGACTTCCAAATCGGCCCAGAACCGTTGTTCTTTCCGCAGGCTAGATCGTATAGTTCTGATTGATGGTACCTGGTATCAGGCTCGTCAGATGATCCGAGATAGTGACCAACTGAAAGGTATATAGACTTAATAGACTAATAGATAATAGACTTAATATATATATATATATATATATATATATATATATATATATATATATATCTGGCATTTTTTTAGTGGGGGGGGGGGTGGGGGGGCCCCCCCAACTTTTCGGTCCCCCCTCCACTTTTCGGAGCCCCCCCCCCCCTCTTTCGCCCCCCCCCACTTTTCGGCAAGCCCCCACCCACTTTTTTGGGGGTCGCCCAAAAGTGTCAAAAAATTAGGTTTTTGAGGTCAAATTTTCAAAAATTTTCTCAATTTTTAGCTAATTTATGGACTTATAAGCTCATTTTAAGCTTAAAAACAGCGATTTTTTGCGTTTTTACCTTAAAAATGCTAATTTTTCGCTAAAAATTTCGGTATATTTTACTTTTGGCTCGCCCCCCCCACTTTTCGGAAGCCCCCCCCCCCACTTCCCCCTCCCTAGGGGGGGGGGCGAAGCCCCCCCCCACTTTCAAAACCCTAAAAAAATGCCAGTATATATATATATATATATATATATATATATATATATATATATATATATATATATATATATATATATATATAATAGATATATATATAGACTTAATACTTTGTCTTTGGGCGGCCTTTTCGCGCGCGAGTTAACAGAGTAGAGTTAAACTTTTTAACTCGTTTAACTCTGCAGACTGGGTTGAATAATGAACTGTTTAACTATTTTAACCCTGTGCGCGAAAAGGATTGAGTTAATCTTAGCTTCTTTACTCGTTTAACTCGCTGTGCGAAAAGGCCCTTTGTTGTAAGCTGAGTGCTTATATACTAATGAGGTAGTTCTACCTAGAGCAAAGTTATGCTTAGCACTATGTTTAGTCTTTTTTCCTAAAGCTTAAAAACGGAATTCCATGATTTTTCACAAATTCATACATACATAGATCAGGTGATGCAAAACATTTGAGTTGAGCATTGGAATTTTTTAATATTTTATTCAAATCAGTTGTCTTTGCACTAACTGACTTTTGACCAGAGAATACTTTAGTGCATACAAAATGTATGTATTTTCGAGAGTCTTTTGCGCTTATACGATCTTCACATTAATATCAAACAACATAGGATACGGTAGCTGTCCTGATTAGACGATTAGTTTGTTTACTCAGAGTGATGATCTTAATATTTTTTGTGTGGCACGCAACTTAAGGATCTGACATTACTACCCAAAATTCATCGCCGTGATGACCGCATGATTAAGGCGTTCATTAATTCGATAATCAGTGGTCCGAATTCCCGCCTCCACAAAGCTTTCTTACCGTTCCCTTGCCTTGAGCGAGGGACTAAGCACAATGCACATGTCGGTTCGGGGTGGGTTCTAGCTAACCCAGCTGTCAATCCTTAACTGGTCGATAAATTGGTACCGCTGCGGTGGTAAGATTTCAGGCAGGAGTCTGCGTTCTGGCGTAATCCTGATGAATAGTTGCCCCCCCCTTCCACAGATGTAGTCAACATTTAAGTTGCCACTCCTGGCTTCGGGCTGGGAATCCTGAGATATGAGCCGGCACCCCATATCCTTCTAGGTTTGAGTCCACTCTAGGGGCGCAACAACAGCCGTTGCCAAAGGTTCGATGTTGGAAAAGCTAGCTAGTCTTTTGCCACATAATAGAATTAGGTTCAGTGTTAAATAGTTTAAAGTTTGAAAGAATTCCATGCAGCGTAGCGTCCTGTGGAGCCATCAGAAATTGGTGTTGTCGGTCCAATGCTCGACATGACACGTACACAAACTTCGCCTCGCCCTGATCGCTATGCGCACGGTACGGTACCCAAATTTTCCAGAAATAGTTCTGACATATAGTGCTTTGATTTCCTGTAATCTCTAGACCATTGTATTCTTTTCTGTGCGATTCAGTCAAGGTGCGAAAAATTGGGTGTTGTAGGGCTATACGGGTGGAGGTTAACTAACGTCTAATGAGCTGTGGTTTACGAATGAAGCCAACTTTGCTCCAATTATTACTCCAAAGTATCTGTCTTAACTTCTGTAAAAATAACGTGATTTTGTTAATCCCTGCGTTCGCAGTGCTAGATTACATTATCGATGTTGTCGCTGTCGCTGTTATTTGGTGCCATTTCGAAGATGTGAGCCAATTACTCCAAGGTACTGGGAAGAATCGGCTGAAACTTCGCGCAATACAGGCCAGTGAGTGTACCAAGATGTGCAGAAAGCTAGGTCACTAAACCTCGCTCCAATGTTTAGAAATGCTAGATTGATTTCTCGAAGTATGGATGGCGATCGCTCCAAAAAAGCTCTAAGATAGTTGTAAGCGCATACTGAACGAAGGCAGCGTCATATCGAAAAACGGATTTCATATTCGGATTCAGCAGGTCAAATAACCCCTATAACCACCTTTTTGGCAAAATTGGAGACAAAAAATTTTTGACCCCATTTTTACTGTGCTTAGCTTTTCAGGTCTAAAAATAAGGGTTATATATTTCTTAACAAAAAGTTTGCCAGCACACTAACCAGAAAACCAAAACCCTCGAAACTTATCCACAGTTTGCCCCAATTAGAGTCTAATGATTGGTAAAAAGCTGTGGTAGGCTAGGGGCTGCCAATTTTATTAGATAGCGCACGGTCACTTCTCAACTTTTTTCCAAATTTCAAACTTTGACCTGTTATTGCAGAAGAAGCAAGAAACGCTCCAAAGCCGGAATACTTTTAATATTTACTACTAGTAACAATAAACATTCATGGCAAAAAGTGACAAAATCGGTGAAGTCGTTAATTCACCAGAGCTGAAAAAAGCTTTTTGAAAAGTCCCATTTTTCGAACTAAAGTTTGTACTTTGGCGTCCTGCCAAAAACGGTGTATATGAGATATATTGTTGCCCACCCTAAACTTTTTTACTTTGATATGTTGGCTAACGATAGGCGAAAAAGTAGCTCTCTCCGACGATGTCGTGCCAACCCCTTCGTAGTTCCCCCCTCTTAATTAAAGATTATTGCCAACATTGTGTTAGAGAAACCAGGTTGCAGGGATTTTATACTGTACCGTATTATGCCAAACAGTGGCCCATGGGCGTTTTTTCGGAATCGCCAATTTCAGATTTGATTTTTGTAATCCAAAAAAGCGCCCACCCCCCGAAAAAACGCCCATGGGCTATATTTTGGAAACGGTCTTATAATTACAACTTTACCAATTTTCCATAAATTCGATAAATTTCTACGGACAAGCTGCTGGGCACGTGTCATTTGCTCATAATATGTCCATCCAAAGAACCGAAGATTGATTATAAGCCTTAAAATAGCTAAACAGTGACAACTTTGTTCACAAACTTTTAGTTTTCTAAGTCATGAAAGTGAGCATTGAGAAATCCAAAAAAGCGCCCACCCCCCGAAAAAACTCCCATGGGCGTTTTATTGGGTGGGCCACTGTTTGGCATAATACGGTACCGTAAAAGTTTCTAAGCTTGTGACCAACTGCTGCATGAAATATATATAATGTCGTTTTATTGTTGCTTCGTTGCTTTCAGCTTTGCCCAGAATAAGACTTGACTGTCGAAAGACGAAATTTTGGCGTCCCAATCCGAAGCATCTGAGCGAAGAATGCCTATCCACTATTGAAACTGTTTACTATTTCTGTGTTGACTACCATAGATACTGTCTACAGTTACCCTATCACTGTCAGTATGATCAGCTGTTGTACTTTTTCAAATACTTTTATCGAAAAATTCACGGCCATATACCTGAATTTTCACATAATGTATAAGTTTATGATTAAATTTGATAGAGTTTGAGTAAATAAAGTAATACATTTATGTTCTTTGTCTTTGTTAAAGATCTTTACCGTATGTTTTTTGCTCTGTTGAGTAAAGCTACAATCTTAAATTTTTTATATGGTTTATGTTGATAGAAGTGGGCTTAGGTAAGATGGGTGTTTTAGGCTAGGCTATAACAATATTTCCATAAGCAAGCAGTTTATCTATTATGTGAAATCGGTCCTTTCCTTTCGTATAAGCAAGAGTACATAATACATAAGAGTATGACAGCTGGCATACTCTATGTATTATCAGCTTGACACATCCTCTGCACGGTAACGCCTGACCCCCCACCGCAAATTGGAGGACCCCAGTGACACCCCCGCAAATTGGTACCCAGTCGAAACGGGGGTACGCTCACTCGCTCTATGCTTGTGTGCTAAAGCTCAAAACCACAAAACTGCTAGTTTTGTGTCTGTTTCGAGCTTTAGCACACATGCATAGCGGCCAAAATTTTTTGAAGTGAAGGGTCCAATTTGCGGGAGGGGGCGGTCAGCCGATAGCGCGCAGAGGATGTGTCAAGCTGATAATACATCATACTCTTATGTATTATGTACTCTTGGTATAAGCAAGTATCTAGTGTTTTAAAACGGCCGGATTGAACCGGCCGGCGGCCGGCCGCCGGCCGCCCAAAAATGTCACCGGCCAGCCGCCGGGCCGTTGGCCGTTATCGGCCGGCGACCACCGGCCGGCCGGCCGCCGGCGCCGACGGCTAGCCAGACATATTTTTCAGTGTTTGAAGGCAATCTGAGCTAGAAAGTTGCAAAATATTTATATTATGCATTACAAAGGCAATGGAATCGGTTTTTACTTTATATGTTTGGAAAAAGTTCACCTTCAGTTTTGGATTTGTATTGATCTGCTGCTCTGGTCAAATTGCTGTGTTCACTGCAAATATTTGAGTTAGGCCGGCGGCCAGCCGCCGGCTTACGGCCGGCAGGCGGCTGAACGGCCGGCCGCCGGCCAAACGGCCAGACACTCAGCCGGGCCGGCCACCGGCCCAAAAGCTGCCAGCCGCCGGCTTCCCGGCCGTTCTAAAACACTACAAGTATCTACCTTACTACCTAGTAAATAAGCTACACTCCAAAGCTTACAACTGAACCAAAACACATAGTTCAGGAATCAAGTCTAATATTTACGAGTTAAGCTGAGAGAAGATATTTAGTTTTTAGTCAGATGTTAACAGCACTCCTTAGTCACTGGGTAACAGAGTTGGAGCGCTAGTCGGGTGCCGGGCCGGTCAATCTACGTCAATTGGGCGCCGGTGACCAACTCTTAGTTGGTCGAGTTTCCGCTTTTTCTTCTGTTTATTTTAACTCCGATCCGGAGCATGCTTTGACCTTGCGTTGATTGAACAGTGATTGGTTGAGAATATATCAATGGGGGGAAATCAGTTCATTCGTTTTCAACTGGTCAACAGTGAGCGAATCATAATGTGATTTTTTGTAAAACCACAGAAAGGTATACTGAAGCGCTGGAATGTGCTATTATAGGTGTAGTTCTCATATTTTCGTTACGCTAATGCCCGAAGGAAACTTGCTCAATCTTTTCTGATCCTAAAGTCGAATCCTTATATACTGCCTGAAGGGTTTCGTAAATCCCCCTTAGCAAGGGACGTAAGCACTTATCGGTTCGCCGTGGGCTCTAATGAGAATTCTAAGAAGAAGGAACCAACCCCATGTTTAAAAATAAATAAAATATCCAAATAATAGAAAATCAAAAATGCTAACTCTGACAGAACTGGGACAAAGCCCAGCATTTTTCAATTTTGCGTGTTTTCTAGCCTTTATTGGTGCCACTTTCGTCCAGTGTTTGTTTGAAGCTCGTTTGAAGCTCAGAAAATTGTTCACTGCAAGCCAACTTATAGATGTGGATTCTGCCAGTTAAAGCGATAGCCATAGTCGAGCCTAACGTGCTGCTTTATGGTATACAAATGATTCCTAGCACTTCATTTTCTATTGCTACAATACTCTTGAAGACTTGTTTTCTGTTGGAATTTATCAGTATTGTTTATGTTTGCAATGCCGCTGCCAGGGGGGGGAGGGCGAAGTCTCAAAGGTCGGATCCATTTTGGAATGACAAAAAATTTTGCAAAAGTAGAAGTACTTTAATACAGTAAAACTAGCCGTTTTTAGAAAATTTTCGTGGCTAATTTATTTTTCCAAAGACAAACTTTGTGTAATATTTTTGGATAAAAATGCAAAAAATCTTCACGTTTGGGAGTGGGGGGGGGAGGCTCCGCGCCTCAGGTCCCTCTTTTCAAGGTTCAAGGGTTTTAGACCAGTCCCTTTTGAGATGGCTAGAAATAGCAAAAATGAAACGTTTATAGAAAATTTCGCGATTTTTGAAAGAATTAAGCAGTTAGTGAACACGTTTGATGTGAAAGTGAACATTTTGCAACATTAAGTGAGATGCGTACTAAATTAATTTCGGGCTGGGCCATAAATCCCCTTCTGATAGACCTTGGACCCTCCCTTTTCTAGAATCCTGGGTGCGGGCCTGCCTCTTTTGTCTGCCACCGTTTTCAAAAATCCTAGGCATGCGCTATATTTGCTTTCAATTTGCTTTGCAATTTTTACGACAGGTCTGACATGGTTCACACATTAGATGTAGGTGCAGCACAGACATGTGCAGGAGGTGAAATTCTGGGGGGGGGTGAACTGGCGGCCGAAGGCCTCCGGAAAACCAGATTTTTTCGGTTTTTTGCCCAAAAAGCGGACAAATCCGGATTCTGGGGGGGGGACCTATCTGGGGTGTGAGGTCCAGGTCTGGGGGGGGGGGGTGAAACCCCCATCAAGCACATGTATATACAGGTGCTGTTCCGTAAACTTTTATGTTTGTTTTAGGGCAAGGTGGGACACTAGTGATACAGTCTTTGGACAAGCCTGGATTCAAATCTACCCTGCGAATATTTGACCGACAGGATATTCATGGCATAGCTAGTTGTGGTAATGTCAACTGGGATCATATCAAAGAAGTTCCCTTAGAAATTAAATTGATGTCTCGCTGCAAAATATATATAATGTTTCAAAATGCATAGAGACTAGCTGTTCGGATGTGATCTTTGCAAATTTTTCAGAGTAACTGTAGACCTAAAATGAAATTACTAAAATACATAAGCAGAAAAGCTTCCCCGCGTATGGATAGCATCTAGCCTGTGATAGAACGAGGGTTGTCTGCCGGGTAGAAGTAATAGTTCTGCTACCGTCAATAGAGCCTTGCGATTTGGGCCTACGTTTTAGAAAGGTTATCCAATTTTTCTTTGGGGGGTTTCCTTGATAATTATTATCCCTTTTCTTCTTTGATTGCTAGAGCACATTGTGTTCGGACATCAACTGATTGAGTGTTTTTCCCCATTTGGAGATCAGTGTTACGACATAGTGCTTATGTTGTAGGTGTGAGCTAATCACAGTCAAGCGTCATACTGTTATGTATTATATTATAAGCGTGACACATTTTCTGCACCCAACCGGCAGAAGCCCCCCTCCCGGCACAATGGACCCCAGTTAGGTAATGAAAGTATTATGAAAGGTATTTTAAACAACGAAACACTGCTGTTGTTTTCTAGCATTATTACGCAAACGTAGAGCGAGTGGTGAGTGTAACCCCGTTTCGAATGGCTACCAATTTAGTGAGACGGACGTAATTAAGGTTCCATTTGCGGCAGGAGGCTCAGCCATTGGCTTACAAAGGATGTGGCACACTGTAATTGATCGTACTCCATATGTAAATGTACATACATACATATTTTTGTCATATTTTTGTTGTGTTTAGACGGGCCTATTCCTTGTCGAATTCTTGTACATGGTGGTCGATTTTGGTCTCTGATTCGGCTCAGTTTCTCAGAGTACGAGTTACGACAATATCGTTCGTATTTTATGTATTTATTTATTTTATTTATTTATCAACTAATTCGCATCCGATTTGTGGATTGTATCAGCTTAATTGAACTGTAATAGATTTGTGACTGGAAATTTTGTTGAAACTATCTTCTGTTTTGTCATGTATGACGATGGCAATTATTTCGATTATATTAATCATACCTATTAATTCATTATAGTGTATTATTTGATCTTGTTCTGAATTTGCAGGAATTCATATGATGTAACTGTTGTCGCATCTTTTGGATGCCCGGACTGGATTATTTGTGGCACGTTTTTACAGTCACAAGTATGTTTGTGTATTTATTCTGTTAGTTTTGCGGCAGATATGTAGGTTTTTCTGATTTCAATAATTGGACAATTTTATTTTCATTTTCAATTGGAATCAATTTTTTTCTAAAGCCTTCGACAATGAGTGAGTTAGTGTGAGTGAAACTGTAGTGAAGTGTAATGAAAATTTGTAGTATATAAATAAAATAGAATAGATAAATAAATAAATAGTATATATAAATGAAACTATTGAACTATGAAACTATGAAACTAAAGTGCAATTTTGGGAGATATTTGAATGACCTGCTACGTTGGTCACATTGTAATCCTTTGTGTGGAGTATATCTTTTTTTAACACTGTTGCATATTTTGGCTGTCAGCCATGCTCATATTTCGTTTATGCTTATTGTAGCTTACTTGATACATTTCTGTCTTCTATATCTGAATTAGTTCTTATCTGATGATACGGGAAATTATTAATTTGATACTACGGTCGTTTTTAGCAATGGTAAGGATGACGTACCATGCTTGTCTTGTTTTTTCTGTAGCAAATGGGATTAATCTTAGGATGATTTTTTGAATTTTAGAATCAAGTCTGCTTATTGCTGGGCCACAATTCCGTCTCAGCTTTTTCTCTCCCAACCAGCCCACGGATATCCGCTGATTTCAGATTCCAAAAAGAATTGGTGAAATGTGTGGAAAATTGTATCCTGTAAGGGTCGCTGCTTTTATCCCTAGTCTATCTTTATGCTGTGTGTATTGGGTTGGAAAGTTTTATTAGGAGTTGAGTAGTATGGGGTGTCGGTCACGTACATTCTGCCCTGTTTTCGGGGTATCACTTTGATGTTTTTGTTTTTTCTGTGTTTTATTTTCTCTTTTTCTATACTTCTTTTTGGTGTCTCAGATATTGCGGCTGTCTGGTTGGCGGGTCCTGGGAGCACCTGCTGGCCATTGGAGGAACTGCATTTGGATCCATTCTTTTCTGGCAGCCTGCCAAGGGATCTCAGCTGCTCAGCGTTCTCACAGGGCATAATGTAAATACATAGCTATAGTTAGGATGTACATAAAATCTGTGGTTGTTTTTTTGGGGTAAAAAGTAGTTAATACACTACAGACTGAATCGGATCGAATGTGTTTAGCAACAATAATATTTCCCCACCGCTGGGTTTATTCTGATGATCTAATTCGATCATTCCAGATACAGTGATCACAATTTAAGGCAAACTGTTAATTTAATTTGGAATGGAGAGCGACGTTTACTGGTTATATATCATTAGGTCAAGAGTGCATAATAGAATAAGAGTATGGAACTCTTTCGCTATCAGTACTAGTCATGCTTGACATGCTCAGTTCGTTAACTCGGCCCCCCGAAAGTCTCGGGAGGGTCTCATCTTGCAGTAGTTACACGCTTTCATACAAGCATGTGTCTGCTCACTGATTCGCTAATTAGCTTAGGCTTACGATAAACATTTTATCAGTTATTTTGTATTAATTAATTATAACTTTACTTAGGTTAATGTAATTAGAAAACTGATTTGACAACTTTGTAGCATTTTTCTGCTCTTTCCAATGATACAAAAATTGTTGCACAAAACAAAAATTCGTAGGACTGTAGTCTGCAACAATTTTTATATCAATGGAAAGAGCAGAAAAATGCTGCAAGTTGTCGAATTAGTTTTTAATACGTTAGCCTATACCGTAAGCCTAAGCTAATTAGCGAACCAGCGAGCAATCTCACGTTTGTATGAAAGCGTGTATACTTAGTGTAAGGTGGGACCTCCCGAAAGTTTCGGGGAGGGGGGTCCCGAGTTAACGAACCGAGCATGTCAAGCATGAATAGTACATGGTAGCGTAACAGTTTTATACTCTTGTTGTATTATGTACCCTTGATTAGGTATACTACTCAGTAACGTTTACTGTGTCTAAGTTGAGCTTGATGTATAGGTAAAGCAAGGTTTAAATTTAAGTATTTCTTTAGTATATAAATCTATTTTTTACCCTGTAGGGTCCTATAACCAGTGTTTTCCTGAACCCCATTTCTGGCCAGCTCTGCTCTGGCTCTGAGGATAGAACGGTTCGTCTTTGGAAACCCTCCCTGGAAATAACTTCTTCACCGTTAGACATCGGTTCTTCTACGGTGCTGAAAAGTTATACCCTGGATCGGATCCTTTATGGTCACTCGTCTCGCGTATGGCGCCTCGTCCCGTTGCACGACGAACGTCCGGTCGTTGCCTCTGTCGGAGAGGTGCGAATTTTGTTGCATTTATTATGAGGTTTTTTTATTTTTGTGTTATACGTATCGTAACAACACTGATTTGTATTGAATGATGTTTTGGTTACTGAGAAGAGTATATATGTATGCTACAATCATCAGACTGATTGTACTATAGGCTATGAAATTAAGACTACAGTATAGATCGAATAAGGGTATGAAACTGTTATGCACTAAGCGTGCTAGATATGCGTCATACCTGAGCAAGGTTGGTAGAGAGATGGGGCAGGGGTACATCTTTGAAAAATACCATAAAACATGGAACCCGGTGCGTAAAATTGGCCATTTGGCGGTCATTTTGCAACCCGGCTTTTGCCATTGTGACAAGTTTCAGTGCATATTGCCTCTCTGCCTTACCCTTGCCCAGGTATGGTATGCTTTAAGCCAGGACCTTCCGAAGGTCCAGTTGAATCCCTTATAGATTCACTTTGTCCGTATTTCAGGATAGCTTTATTTGCTATTGGAATGTGGAAACTGGCCGTCTGTTGGATAGGATTAATTGTCAGGTAAATTCATTGGTTCATTATTGTGGTAGTTTACTGCTTCTTTTTCCTCTGGAAAAACTTTATTGTCTCCGTGTGTTCTCGATTTGTGCTTTTTCTGTAATTCAGAACATTGTTTTTGTTTACTTTCTGGTGTATGTATGCTATGGGTGTTGTTGTTTCAGAGGGGTAGTATACGATGCTCCACCTATCACGCCAGAAATCAAACTATGGTAAAGCATTTCTTATTTCTTACCATTCGTTGCCAGAATTCAGTTACAGAATTAGCTTGGAGTGTGTGAGTAGTATAACATAGTCCAAGAACGTTTTAGCTGCAACATCTGCCGTTTTCTTGACCAAGGCTATAATTAAATTGGCTTTAACTCTATTAAAGATCCTACGTTGGGGCTTCTAAAGCTTACAGCAGTTACACAAGAGACCGAGTATTTATGTACTGTTGATTACAGAGTGTTCATTTATTAATTTATTTTATGCATTAATTACTACCTACTTTTATTTTTAATTTTTGTTTGTTTTATTCTTTATTGTTTTAGTACTGTGGCTCAGATGGCGGTGCTGTTTTCTCAGTTAAAACCGAGCAGTTCCAGGCGTTTGAAATTCTGGAAATGAATCTCGTAAGGCTTGTCTAAATCTTTGTTTTTTAACAGAATGTTACGCTTTTATCCTACAATTCCGTTTATAGTGGGTTTTGTCTCAAAAACCAGTAATTAGCATACATTATATATTACTATTTTAGCAGGAAAAACGTTGCCTAGCCAACCCGAGTTTGAACAGTCAAGTCGAAGTATCTATGTGCCTTTCATTTTATTGTTCTATGTTTCAGGCAACGGATGAAAAGTGTACCATGATTGCAAATCTAGCCAGTAATGCACTGGTTGCAGTTACAGATTTGAAGTAAGCACAGAAGGGGAGCATGAGTTACGTGTTTGTTTTTTGCCAGCGTTTTCAATCTAAAGCTCCGGTGCTTTTCTATCTGCAGCAACCAAGCTAGGAAGTGCAATTGCGTTCAAACTTTGTTCAAAGGTTCTGACACACAACATAGTACTACTTTATGAGATACTGCAAATGCTCTGCAAAAACAGATTTTGGCAATTTTGGTACTATGCCATTGGTTCCAGTTTTCGAGTTTTGTGCTGGCAGAATTGCGACGTAGGCAAGTTAACTTGCCAAGCTTTAAGTTACCTACATACTATTTGGGCCAGATCAGCTCTGTCATGTTTTAGTAAAAACTTGACCAGTTGACCAGTTGAGATGAAACACAGTTATTTGGCCTTAGTCCGTTAGACGTCATGAAAGTATACGTTGGTATAGTGAATCGAAGAATGTGACTATTATGTGCACGTGGTTAGTTAAATCGCTAATACTGCTCAGACTAACTTGCATGTTCAGGGAAAGTGTTTTGAAGCGCTGCACTGTAGGGGCGTATCCGGTGTTCTGAAAAGGGGACGTCCGTTCAACCCTAAAAGGGGTCCGAGCGGATGGGCTCTGGGCTAATTGGACCTCCCCCTGGATAGGTTCCTGGGAACTAGAGATGTACCGGGGCCGCCACTACCGGGGCCGGGGCCGGGGCCGGGACCTCATCGTGGCCCCGGCCGGGGCCTAGAAATTGGGGGTCCAAATCGAAAATTTTCAAAAATTTTCTTGAAAATTTAAATTTTGCAATTTTTTATATACAAACGTTACTATCGTTGTTTTCATTCATATCAGCGGGAAAGCAAACTATTTGTAACACTTTTTGACTTTCGAAAATTCAAAATTTTGGTCAAAAAATATCAAAAATTTACAAAATTTTACTAAATTTTGGCCCCGGTCGGTACCGGGGCCTGACCACCGGGGCCGGAGCCGGGGCCTGACTACCGGGGCCGGGGCCAGGCCCCGGTGAATCCCTACTGGGAACTATCGTCATTAGCTGAATACCACCACAAAGAAATATAAAAGAAATCTAGAGTAGTGTAGTTGACTGGCCGGTTTTTGGGTCATGCAAACCTGCCGGCCAGCCGGTCAGTACAGGCCGCCCGGTGCACGTTTTGCATTATTTTTGGCTGATTTTACAATGTTTTTGGCACCTAAATGATGCCTGCAGTTAGTTGTATGTATATATTTCACAGATTCCGTCTCCAAAAATGCCCTTTCCAAGCTCAGCTATGTTTCAGGAAACCGATTCCTGTCTTTAATTTTTACAATATAGTGTTACATCAGCAAAGTCCTAAGAACATTAAAGTCTATCAGAAACTTCCAAGAAGTATTAGTCTGTCATAGTCTCTCCTCTTATAGACTACCATTACGTCTTGATGCAGTGCCACTCCGTATGCCATCAAACATTTGTCTAGAATTCAGTTCAATGCTTTGATGATCACTTCCAGCTCTTAGATTGATTACATCGTATCGTCTAATTCTGGTTCGCTGCCCAGTATCAGTACACATATGAACGGTTGCATTGGTGGAGGCATAGAGAAAGGGCAGGGCTATAGTGGTATAGTAAATGATCAGCGACACATTGGTATTGCTTTCAATGTTGTCCGAAAAGGATGTGAAAAGTTGGGATGTCCAAAACGGTGTCCAGCAACACAAGTAGACCAGCAGCTGTATTACACAGTTTTTGGTGGCTGTTTTCAGGGGCCAATAGTTCCTACGTACACTGGATTTGAGATAGGTACTTCGGACAAATGCCAAAATTGAACCATAGCAGTAGAGTTGAAGGATGGTGGGAATTACGTAGGCCGATACGAACATATAGACAACGGTAAACTGCATCCAGAACTGGGTCGGCTTGAACAGACATTTTCTGGTGATCACGAGCCAGGTATGATTTAGCGGGAGTACGATGGCGTAGATGTCGGTACTAAGGAAGACGGGCGTTGTCAGAACGACTGACAGCAGAAAATTGACGGCCAGAATTGTCCAAATACTCAGCCTTTGAGAGACACTTCGAATCCCGCTGAGACAGCTCTTCTGACACACTTTAATGTAGCAGTGGGCGCTCATGGTTAGCAGTAGAAAGTTGGACAGAAGTTTGTTGGTCGTCTCCAAGGCCCATTGGAGTTTACAGCTCATCTGACCCAGGGGATATACACCGTTGGTAATGTCAAAAATCATGCCAGGCAGACCTACCAGAACTATGGTATGCACTAAGTGCAGTGTTAGCATATAGATCAGAATACTACGTTGAGAGTAGCTCCTACGTCTATTTATCGTTCCCAGGCCACTCTGTCTACGGCGTCGATTATAGAGGACTACTGAGATTAAGTATATGGCTCTGCCGTTGCCCACTAATCCAACTATACCTAGAATGGAAGCTAGACTGATCATAAGACCGTGATAACTGTTACTCATCGGCAGACTACCATTCAGATAGCTGATGTTGGTAAAGCGTTCCAGGTCGTGACTCAGAATAAAGTCCAAACTCATTGTAGTTTCGTTCGTCCGTTCATTCATCCTTAAAATAGAGCAAAAGTATAGAATCAACAACCTAAAGCTGTGCATGTTGCCAGATGTGTATGCTTGCCATCACATTTGGATATTTTAGACTAATAGGCGTAATCAGAATCGTAATAGGCGGAGTCACACACAATTTGAATCATAATTTTTCAAGTGTTACTTTCTTTTTATGCAGTAGTAAATTGGAAGCGTTCCAACATCTCTTATACTCAAGCAGTCGGACTATAGAGTTGTGTGCACATTGGATATTAGTCTTTTGGGATGTCTTGATAATTCAAGAATTACTGTTCAGCGTAAGATGGTGGAAAGCATGGAGAGTCTGTAGAAAGCTTATGTGACGTTTGAAACAATGAAAAAAAATGGGTTTGACCTGTATCACGCTTAATGTATTAAGATACATCTGGTTCAACTGGCAGTTTCACCTTGAGTGTGGACACCTTCGATGAACTGCTGTTTACTACAGACCTGATTTATCTTGTTCTCCGCGGTAGGGAGATGTCGTTTACAGTCCTAAGCCTTATGTTCTCTATTTAATTGAAAGGATTATACTACCTTATCTTTAAAATTGACAAGTCGAACTCTCGCGTTAATCTGGGCAGATAAACAACAGGCTTTGTAGGAGTATAAACCTTTACATAATCAGCAAGTAAAGAAAACTAATTAATTACATATCTTTAAATATGTTAAGTTTTAAGCAGGTAGATGAGTGGGCATACCTAGAATATCAATTGCTAAGACTGCTGCATTTGTGGGCACAGCTAATTCTACTCAATTGCAAATTCCTGCTATGTTATTGCTTCATGCTAAGCTAACACAATTACTGAATCTTGAATGCGAAATAAAATATGTACTGAGTCCAATATATCATCGCTTGCCTCTACTTGAATTGACCAATTTTACTGTATTTCAAAACAAATGCATTTTGCTCAGGTAAATGTCATCACAGGATTGTAAAGTTTGTGAGCTTAGCATTCCACAGCCCCTATTTATAAGATGGTTACACTTTTGTCGTAAATTAATAATATCACAGTAAAGGTCATCGAAACTTCCAAGTTCTCGTGAAAACTTTTCCCTGCAGCTCCGTGTGGACCCAAGTGAAATTATTGTGGGAACTCTACCTAAGAGTATGACGAACGTTTATGTTGTCATATATTCTCAAACTAAAGACTAATAGTATTAGACACAACATTCTTCCAAATATAATAATCCTGTACTATGTTCGAAACGTTTGGTGCGATGGAATACTCAGCGTGTGCTAATCTTACTTTCTGTAGCCCGCGCGCACACACATTACACACATGGGCACACACACGTGCACACACTATAGCAAGGATACAAAAGATTGCTGCTGAGCAGGCGAGAAGGCAAGATGTGTCGTTTTTAGATTCCGGCAAAGATTCACAAGAATTTCGATCTGGCTACCAGTTTCAGTTACTTAGAATTCCTGATAATTTCAAAGTTCACGATTTTTCAGCTTGTAGTACAACTAATCTACTGTTACTTGAAATATATGTTATCACGCCAACATAACGTTTCGTGTGAGCTAGTACGCAGTATTGGACTTGGTGTCCTGCAAATTTATCGAACCTATCGCATTAGTACAAAAGAGATTAGCACATTGAGTGGAAAGCTGTCTTTTTACTTTGAGGTATATGAATACTATGAAATAGATAAAAGTTGGTTGGTTCATCATGGGTCTGAGTTCAGTTATTATTATCTTGCGTAATTATACGTTTTATTAGCAATTCTTTCGTTAATTTTGAACCGAAGTGGATGAGTGGTAAAATAAAACCATGCATATGTAATTATTAGATCACTGAATTATGAAAAAAGTTAGAATTCGCGATACATGCAGTCTCGCGACCTAAGCCCATCATCAACGTACATTAAGTGTTTATTGATTTTGGTGATAAGAATTTTCCGTGATCGTATGGAACAGAATTAGAAAACAATCTCATTTGCATGACAGGGTTGGGAGTCTCGGGCCCTACTTCTTTAAAGATTAAACGGAATAGATTAAAACATTTTAATCTAATCCTGTTTCTTTATTCACACTTCGGATTAAAAAATGGAAGAGTTAATTTTAATCCGACCTGCTTAATCGCTATTCCTTTAAAGATTAATTTTAATCCGTTTAATCCGTCTCCTGCATTTTCAACTCCTTGTGCAGCTACGTGGATTAAACGGATTAATAGTTGGCGGATTAAAATTTTTAATCGCTGTTTCTTTTATGGCGGATTAAACGGATTAAAATTAACTCGTTTAATCCGAGGATTAAAAATGGTCGGATTAATCGAGTTAATTTTAATCCGTTAATCCTGCATTAAGAAAACAGCAGTTAAAATTTTAATCCGGCTGATTTTTAATCCGTTTAATCCGACAATTTTAATCTTTACAGAAATAGGCCCTCGGTCTTGGTCTCACCCCTCGAAAAGTCTCGGTTTTGGATCGATACCGTAATTTTTTGAAGAAACCAAATTTCAGCGAAACGTTTGAACCTTATGAAAATTAACCAACAAGATGCGGAATATGGGCAACATTCTTTATACTTAAGGTGGTGATTCCTTTTGGAGACATCAACTTTGAACCCTTATTACTCATTCATTCGTTGGAGTTAAGAAGACATTTCTATAACAAAATGTAGGTTAACATTTGCTCTTTCTAATGAATACAACGAAACTAACTTTAGTTCTCGAAAATTATTTTACTGCATTTTCGAAGTAATTTAATTTTCCAGATTTTTTGTAGACTAAAGTAAATTTTTTCGTGAGGCATCAGCCACATCATTCGATTCCACTATCAAATACCTGAGGACCCTTTTTTAATTATTATGAAACCGCTTTTCGTTATAAAGAAATTAGCTAAAATGTAAGCGCAACCTGGATTTTGCCTACTTTTCCCAACTTTGGCAAGCGACCACTTTAGCTAGAAAGCAGCAATCGGGGCAACTACAAAAGGGTCCCTGGGTATTTTTGTGTAAAACACGTCTAGTAAGTGGCACCCCTCTAGCTTGCATAGTAAAGGCTCCACAATCGCTGGAAAAAAATTTGGTCATGTTTTTGCAAAAACAACCTTTTTTATAATAGCAGCGTACGGGTTAGCATTTAGAAGATTACGATGCCACGAATAATCGGCCTCGATGAGACCTTCAAATTAACACCCTTAGCTTAATTTTACAGCTTGCGTAGCTCAAGAAATGGATGATTATTTTATTTCTGCAAAAATGACAAGTTTTCAACCCCAAAATAAGAAAATCAGCTATATCTCACTATAGAGAAAAGCTAGAAAGGTGCGTCAAAAAGCAAAAATGTAGAGCTTAATAAGATCTTTCGAATGAATATAATCATAGCTGTGCAGCGATTATGTAGCTGTAAATCGGCAAAAACTACCCTGAGCGGAGAAGTAGAATTTTTGAAGCGGGATTGCGCGGAGGGTGTTAGAATGCTAAAAGAACTTATTTTGGAAAGTTTCATCTAATTTCATCTTGATTTGAATCGTCAACCGACAATATGTGCCCAAAAGGAATCACCACCTTAACTTAAGCCTCAAAGTGCTGATACCTTCAATTCCTTTCATATGTAACATTATCATATCCAGTATTTTCATCTTTGGTCGTACCGGATTGCCATTATGACAAATCTCCAAGTCAAGCCCTTCAAAATGAGATGTCACCTACTCCTGTACCTCTTTCCAATCTAGAAATCTACTTGGGGACACAATTCTGGAGAAAACAAATAACAGGCGTACCCAAATTGAAGGGCTGCTTTTTGGTTAAAAAACGTAGCAACCAAATAACTCGGAATGCTGCCGGAGCTAAATAGTACATTATTTTTTTAGTTCGCCTCACTCCAACCAAATAACTCGGAATGTGCGGAGCTAAATAGTACATTAATTATGGCTTGAATTACATTAGTTAAGAATTAAGAATTGGTAGTTGAAACTTGCTCCATTCAATTTCAAAGAAGCCAAGGTCGAAACACTAATCTATGCATGCCGAAATTCTCTAAATGAGTGAGAAAAAAGATAGTGTCTTAGTGTCTTTCTCTTGTTCTAGCAAGAGTACCTAATAGATGGGTATGTATGTAGTGTGAAACTGTTGCACTACTAGGGTCGGTGGTCGTAACTTCCGGAGGGGTCCCACTTTGCACTTAATACACGCTGTCAAATAAACGAGTATATCCTCGCTGATTCGCTAATTAACCTTAGGTTTACGGTAGGTAATTTATGCGCAATTATTAATTAATTATAACTTTAATCAGGTTAATACAATAGAAAAACTTATTCCACAACTTCGTATCATTTTTTCTGAGTACGGAGCATGCCTGGCGTGCATGGCACATTGTAGTGTTACGACTTTCTTACTCTTCTCAAGAGTACATAATACCAAGAGTACATAATACATAATAGTATGACAATGTCATGCGCTATGTATTATCAGGTGCTACAGCATAGTACTACATCCGATGCGCCCTGCCGGGTGACCCCCGTAAGTTGACAAGAATTTCGTCCGCTATGTTCACGCAACAGACGCACTTTGAACCACCTGATTAGTTGTATTTTCGAGCTTTAGCGTGCAAGTATAGCGTTTCGAATTTGCTTTGATAAGGGGTCTGATTCATGGGGGTGGGGTAAGCCGATAGGGTGCATAGGATGTAGCTAGCTGATAATACATAGCGTATGACGCTTATCATACTCTTGTGTATTATGTACTCTTCCTCTTATCTATTATGTGCTCTTGCTTCTACGTAAGTATAATTGTTAACTTTTGCTAAAGATGCTCTGATAGTGCTTGAATCAATGGTTTACCACTTGCCCTGGTTTAGTCATTGAAGACAGAAATCAACAACACATGTCGCTAATTAATTGAATTGCAGTAACCTAGAATTGAAAGCAGGATGTTGACTCTTTGTCTTTTATTGTTGAATGGTTTTCATTTACAATAATAGACTTAGGTCCTATTAGATGTAAATATACTAGGACAGAGTGAGTATTACTGTAGTCTCTACTCATTGCCTAATTCTTTTCGCGGAGCTAGTTAGGCGAGTTAAAAGAATTGAAATTAACTCAAACTAACTCAATGTTAATAGCGTTAAAGCAGTTCATTTTAGCTCTATAAATAGTTTCGGGAGATTAGCTTAAACCATTTGTCTGATTTTTGCCATTTTATTGACCATGTCTACTTATTTTTGCGTTAAAATCTTTTCAGTGGATGCCATAAAAATAGCATATTTTATAGTGTAAATCAGTGTACACAAACTTGATCAAAATTTCTTCACACTACTAAGTTCGTTGCTTTAGGTTTTTGTTTGGTCATTCCTCGCACCAACAAATTTCGGGTCTTTTCCAGATTACACCCCCACCACTCCAAGTTCTTAAAACTCAGCCAAATGAACTGAAATTTGCTGTGGCTATGTTTTGGACCACGCTGAGTTCAAATATTGCAAAATTTTTCGATTTCGCGAGATTCGATTTTTTTCGATTTCTAAGGGGGGACCAAGGGTAACCGAAAAATATTTTGTCTTTGATTTTGCTGAAAAGTTGTATATAGGGGTTTTCTGGGCCGCAGTACACGCATCTGATGTCCGGTTCTCGTTTGAGCTTTTCGTTAGCTTGATATAAGCTAAAGTTGTAAGCTTAAGTTGTAAGCTTATGCTGAGCTAACGAAAAGCTGAATCGAAAAACGGACTTCAGATTCGTGTTCTGCGACCCAAAAAACCCCTATATATAACTTTTCAGCAAAATCGAAGACAAAAAATTTTTCGGTTACCCTTGGTCCCCCCTTAGAAATCGAAAAAATCGAATTTCGCGAAATCGAAAAATTTTGCGATATTTGAACTCAGCGTGGTCGAAAACATACCCACACCAAATTTCAGCTCATTTGGTCGAGTTTTAAGAACTTTGAGTGGTGGGGGGGTAATCTGGAAAAGACCCCAAATTTCCCTATAATAAGCCCGGAACTCCCCACATATTTAAATAGGGTATTCTTGTGTACGTACGGAAGTGATTTTGCTGGCTGTTGTGACTGTGTAGTTTCTGCAACCGAACAACTGCGGGACATTTAGGCAAAGTTATGCCATCGTATTATCATGAAAAATGAAAAAGTGTAGCTATGTGTATGTTAAAGGTTTTTGGTTGGATCCAATCCAGATAAGAAGTGCGAAGACTTAAAGGGAGAGCAAGTGAATGTCGTTATGAAATGTGATTTTTGCTTTATTTTCACTATTTCAGCCGTATCATCGCAATGTGTTCGTCCTACGATGATGGCAGACCTGCCGTGGTTGTACAAAAGCTTCAGTGTCCAATTACTGCGTTGGCAACTTCAGCGCCATCTTCCATAGCTGTAGGCACGTTGGACGGCCAGCTCTTCATGTTTGACTACAGTGACAAGTCAACTTTCGGTCTGTTTGCTTTCGGTTGATTTTATCTTGGATTTTGCGTTGAACTTTCAGGATATAATTGTGGGTACTATTGCTTTAAACTAAGCTGGAATCTACAGTTGAGAATGTAGTGCAGTGTGTGCGTAATTCTTTCAATAAGTTTTGGTGTTTCTGTTTTACAGTGTCCAGGGTTTTTGTTAAGGTTCAAATTGTGTAATATATGTGTAATGAAATCGCGTAGGTATGTAGTATCAAGAGTACATAATACATAAAATTATGACAAGCGTCATACTCTAGGTATTATGGCTCGCTACATCCGATGCGCGCTATCGGCTGACCCCCCCCCCAGAAATCAGACCCCCCTCACCCCGCCCCTATACATGTACGGGGTCCAAACGGGGGGTCGGGCTCGTGCTTGTATATTTTGTACACAGATGTGTAAATCATAAAAGCTTAGACCCCATACACAAATTGGGGCCCCGTCAAGTTTAACATGTAAGTATACTAACATAGACCCTGCCTCCCAATGCCAGATCATGTATAACTGGTGTCTCCAGCGGAACACCGGGGCAGCTAGGCAGGTCCGAAAGGGGAAGTAACAGTACCCTGCTGCTTTTTACCTCTGATCTTGGAAGTCCTGAGTAGTGGGTCCGAGCGCTATAAAGCTCACCCGGAGGTGGTAACAGTTCGGCTGGCTAGAGCTACTCAGGGCGAGGAGGAAATCAGGCCCCTTGAGCTTTCAGCCACGACCCACCGGCGTGTGGACATGCTCTGGCTGATCGCTAACCTGATTCCCAGCTATGGGCAAATAGCAACCTCCAGGACTGGCGACCCTGGTTGTATCCCAGCCAGAAACTGCTCTATGAATGAACATGTCAAATCGAACGATGACTGATTCACTCGTTGGAGCAGCGGAGGATCCTGTCCAGGCCTCCTGATAAACAAGTAAGCAACATAGACCCCGATCCCCCGTTTGGACCCCGTACATGTATAGGGGCGGGGTCAAGGGTGGACTGATTTAGGTACGGGGTCAGCCGATAGCGTGCAGAGGATGTAGCGAGCTGATAATACATAGCGTATGACGCTTGTCATACTCTTCTGTAGTATGTACTCTTGGTAGTATCAACTGAAGCGAGCTAGACAATTTTAAATATAAAAATGAACTCTCAGTACAACAGAAGATTAATTTTCGATCAAACTGTTCCGACCTAAGGTTACCAATTAACCTTCATTTTCAACTTTTGAGTTGTCGAATAAAATGTTACAAAATTTAAGGTGAGCTTAAAGCTCTTCGCCAAACCTTCAACTTAAAAGGAGCGCAGAGGACAGTGAAGAACGACTTAAGAATGCGTGGCTACATTTGAAGGAAGCACAATAAATAGCATCAGCTTGAGTATTATGGAAGGCGTTTGTTTTGACTGTACAAGCCCATACTGGTTGTATACCTTAATCCAGTGTGTTGGAGTAAAACGTAAGCCATTACTCAATGATTCAGACACGCCACCAAACATTAAAATGGTCAGGTTTGTGGAGTGGTGTCAAACTTAACGCAACTGGCATGACAGAGCGCACAAGGGACTAGTGAGTTATGAAAACAGAAAAAGAAGATGGGAAATAACGTCTGATCCGTGTTATTCTGGTGACTACAGGGTGCTGTTTTAGTATCCAAAAATAGATGCTCTCACGGCAATGTGAAAAGATATTATTTCAAACAGATCACTAATTTCTGCTTGAACACGCAGAACCTGTTGTGTGTTCAATAAAGCATCAAAGGAAACAAGAGACAGAAATAGTAGTAGTTAGACTCTTCTGTTTCTGTAAATTCAATAGAAAAGTCTCAACTGTCATTGAATCCAGACTTTCATAAATTAGATAAAGAGCAGAAGCGAAAAGAGAAGCCACTTTTTTTATGCTTTCCCAATTAAATAAAGCTACGCATTTGCCGGTGCTATATAAATGGACACAAGACTTAAAAGGCGGCTCAAGCATTAGGGCTATATATTTTTCTGTAGTTATCAACATCTCTACACTCTTCACGCTTTTAGTTATCTCTTTACGGTTTGTTCCTTAAAAATCCACAACAGTTTTGTATGTACAAATAGAAATTATGCCAAAAGTTTAAAGTTATTTATCATAACTAACTTGACGTTTTGGCTGCGCCAATAAATTGAACACAATTTTCCCCTGTTTAAAGATCTCGTGAACCTTTCATCAGTCAGCATGAGATGTTTCTGAAATGGCTTGGCCAGGCTTGAAGGGTCCTATCCCAAGTCAATGATAAGATTCCTTATTAAATGTGAGATTCAAACAACCAAAGTGGCTAGAATTTCTATACTTGGCCGTAATTGAATATCCGATATAAGAACTAAGCGTAACGTAGGCTAGAAATGAGATACAATATTGTGCTTTACAATTTATGTGTGATGCTTGGACAGCATATTTTGATTAAAGCAGTCTTTTTGGGAAATGGTTCTGCACACCTGGTTTGTTAATGATTTACGTACGGCTTAATTGTGTGCAGTA
>JASAND010018720.1:0-38145 GCA_030248195.1 Trissonchulus latispiculum
TAATGAGAACCTTAAAAATGAAATAGGACAAGAATAAAAATGCTCCGGTGGAGCATGAAAAATGCAATATGGGTGACATTCGGTTGTAAATGGTCAGAGTGACTAGGTTTTAAAACGTTAATATGGGAGGGGCAGGTTGTAAATGCCAGGAGGACTAGGTTAAAAGCGCACTAATATGGACCAGCTTCGCTGAACAACCCATATTCGCGGTCACTCATGCTCCACTCCACATGACATACGAGTAGATTTATACATTCTTCAGCTTTCAAAGCGAAGCGGAACGATTTTGAAGAGTTAAAGCTTATTCCAAATAAACAACGCAAGTTCTGATAGAAAGGTGTACAAGGTGTTTTTTCTGCACTGTCAGCGCAGAATCTTGTGCTAAGTTGATGCTAAAAGCAGTTGATATTATGTACGTGTAGCTATTAAGTTGTATATTACGTCTCCACAACTACATGTCTTGCAGTCCATTCTGACAAATCGTACACTTTTCCGAAGAACTGCCAATAGCAATATATAGCAAGCAGGAAGCCGATAGAAACTCTGGACAGTTTTCGCGAATATGGCTGTTCAGCGAAGCTGGTCCATATTAGTGCGCTTTTTAACCTAGTCCTCCTGGCAATTACAACCTGCCCCTCCCATATTAACGTTTCTAAAACCTAGTCCTTTCGACCATTTACAACCGAATGTCACCCATATTGCATTTTTTCATGTTTACCGTAGCATTTTTATTCTTGCATATATATATATATATATATATATATATATATATATATATATGCGTCAGGTTTTTTTTCGTCAAAATCGGACCTGTGTAAATCTTGCGGGAATTTAAATTTCACTGTGTATTTTTTGTTTGAAACTGTGTAAAATTTTAAAGTGTTGTTTTTCAATCAGTAATAAAATACATTTAAACGTTATTTTCTTGCTACAACGTTATTTTCTGATCATTCAGTACAAAGTTATGTCAACTGTACTTGTATAACATGTCTGAAAGAAGCCACGCGTGGGGCTCCGAAGCGGAGCCCCCAGAAGTTTAGAGGAAAATTTTGTACTTTGCAATAGAATTCATACTCGGAATGTTTAAAAAGATTGAATTCAGAAAATCGTCAAAAATAAGATTGGACAAATTTTGGATTGGACGATTTCTTTATTTTTCCAACTTTTTGAACAATTTTTCACAACTTGCTGGTCACGCACTAAGGTTCGATGTTTGAACGTTGTCTTGGGACGGCTCCATATAGTAGTGTGACACCAATTATACAATGGAAGCCCGGGAGCGGAGCCCCCAGAAGTTGGAGAAATTTTTTAAATTAACGGTAAGAAACGGCATTGAAAAAGTTGTATCTCCTTTAGCTTTCGTTTTGAATATTTATTGTGCAGACAGCAACAATTTTTTGTGACTCACACCATGTTTTTTGAGTAAGAAGATATGTACAAGAAACGATATTGAACCGTACATATGTACTAGCTATACTATACTGTCTCTACTAATATTTGTACGCCGTACGTAAATAAATTATACGCAACTGGATAAGCAGAAGTCTATGTACTTGCAGAAACAATGGAACAATCTATAATCATATCTCAATGCTGAAAACACTTACACAACGGAGGGGGTCCCGAGGGGCGGAGCCCCCAGAAATTGGAGAAATTTTTTAAATTAACGTCAGAAACTGCATTGAAAAGTTGTATTCCTTTAGCTTTCGTATTGAATATTTCTTAAGAAGCATGGCAACCATTTTTAGGCTATGACTGCTTTTATTATTGTATATAGTAAGAGATAAACAAGAAATCATATTGAATAATACTAGCTTCAAAAAACATATGTATAGTTTAATACGAATAAATACTATCTATTTAAGGCAGTACGAAAATAAATTATACGCAACCATGTATTGGTTAGAAGCACTAAGACTTAGGAGAATGAAACAACCATAACCAATGTTAGATGCAGAAAACCGTTCTAAACCATTGGAAACAGGCGGGGGTCTGAGGGCAGTAGCCCCCAGTTAAAAAGCTAGAGCTTTTTGTAGAACCTAAAGACTTGAAAACTATTTTTTCAGAGCACTTTTTGTAAACATTTTCGAAAATTTATTGTGTATTTTGTTGTGCAAATTAGTTTTTCACTGTGAAAATTAATTTTTTTGTGTAAATACACAGTATTGTACACAAAAAAAACCTGATATAGTATATATATATATATATATATATATATATATATAGCCGTGGAAGTGATAACCCACATTTTCGGATTGTGGCTGAACTTTTTCTATTATAAGGGCTAGATGAGAACTTTCATCATATTTTAGATGTATATATACTTAGATCTTTCTTTAAGCCCATTTGCACTTCTCTATGAGCTGAAGCGCTAGGCCTGTGTGATGCAAAGGTAGCGAGGGAAAACCACCCCTCGCAGGTCTAAAAATTTGCTCGTAGCGCTATTCTGACACTTCCTGTGTAACATTCAACTCTTTTTTAGCTAGTAAAATCAAAAAACCCGGTTCTGAGTGATATTTTAGTTAATTTCTTTGTAGCGAAGAGGTAGAGTGGTTTCGTACATAATCGGTAAAAAAGGTGTCCCCAGCTATTTGATAGTGGAATCGAGTGATGCATGTGGTCGATGCCTCATCGAAAAATTTACTTTAGTCCAGTAAAATATCTGGAAAATTAAATTACTTCGAAAGTGCGGTAAGATAATTTCCGAGAACTAAAGTTAGGTTCACTGTATTTATTAGAGAGAGAAAAGTGCTAAGCTCCATTTTTTATAGAAATCTGCTTTTTGTACCCGCCAAGAATGAATGAGTTGTAATTGTTTAAAGTTTACGTATATTCCAGAAGGAATCAACACCTTAAATTAATTTTTTAAATTTAAATTTAAGAAAAGTTTAGGGGGAGCGAATTCGTGGGGTCTTTTTAGGAGAATCACTGCCACAATAAGCCAGGGTTTCATTGGTTTTTTGTTTATGTTTATGAACATTTAAGGCTCTCCAGAGGCGTGCATTGACTTTTTGTTTATGTTTATGAACATTTAAGCTGCTCGCCAGAAGTCGGTGAAGAAAAAGAAACAGGATGACGTTGTTATCGAAAATGCTGCCAAGGATGTTGGTCGTTGGCAGCCCACAGATGATCTGGCTTTGATAACAGCTGTTTTGCAAGTACGTATATACATACGTTTGCTGTTTGGATCTCTGCTTAGTCAAATTGAATTAAGCAGAACGTTGCTGCTGTTTAACGTAAATTATTACGTATGTTTGCATATACTGGTTTCGTTGAGCATGATACGTTTATATATGTGTTTGTATACCCTTTTAGACAAGTGATATCGAAAGCGTCTACACTGGAATTAAATTTTCATGTTCTATTTTTCGTGCAGAGCTACATCAGCGATGGTATTCTCTGCTTTATGACAAGGCAATTTCTAAGTACGTTCTAGTTTTAAATAAATTATATTATCGTTGTTTCATTGATTGGTTTGGTCTTGTTAGAAGTTTGAAAGTTTACAAAGTAACCATTACGTACTGTCGGAGTGTATTTATCAGCTTTTTAGTAGGCTCGTAAGTTTTTTGATGGTTTCTGACATGTTTTCTGAGGCCTGGTGTGTCATTCTCAAAAAGTGTTGTTGTAGCAGGATCTAGGTATGAAGCCTTAAGGCGTGTTAATGTTTGTTTATTCATTTTTTTTAATTTGATTGACCTGTTGCAGAAATGCTGTGGAAGCGATCCGAAAACTGTCACCGGAGACAATTCTTACGATTCAGTCTAAAACCTTATTCAGCAAACGGGAGGAGGAACTATTATCTCGCATTTTGGCTGTACGTTGCCCTTTTTCGGGTGCAATATAAATGTCAAACGTTTTGTAACAAGCCGGCCATCACTACTTTTCCTGGCAAAGTTGCGGACCAGAGCAGACCAATCTCACGGAACTTAACGGAAATCATATTTATAGTAGGGGAGGGGGTGCTCGTCGTGGTCGATTGTCACATGATAGAGATACGAACCTAGTACAAATGGAAGTTCGAGTTGAAATAATCGTACCTGTTGACTGAGTGTTCGTGTGGTATGGGTTCGAAGTAAGTGGCGTACATAGGATTAGGATATTTATTTGCGGGGGACGGACCTGAGAAATAGTTGGGGGTCTGGGGGCAACGCCCATACGACATATGGTTTCGGCGGTGGCCGCACGCCATTAAGTGCGCCCCTCTTCGAAGTTGACATACAAAAACTTAGAATTTTTCAATTTTTTGAGATTGCGCCAGCTTACTGGTAACGGTGCATTCATAGTCGCGAACGCAGAGAGACGCGCGTCTGCCTGCGTCTGGAACTATGAATGCACCCTAACAGTCGCAGGATCTCTTTGTGCGTGCTTATAGCGTCCTGGGCCATTCTAGGGGATTTCTTCTTGGGGAGGGGGCCTTCTTGAGGGCCTCAAAATCCGAAGCGCAAAGAATTTGGGGTGGGCGAAAATTTTTCTAAAAGCTTTATTTTGCTGGCATACCCTGTAAAGTATGTGTAATTTTTATCGCAAAATTCGCCGAATTTTTGGACTTTTTTAGCTATTTTTAATTTAAATTTAGGTTGTTGTTGTTGTTGTTTGCTGCATTAGACATCACAATGTGATGATCAAGGTGCAAAATGTTTAGCCAGGAAACTGGCCCCGTAAGCTGGGCTTTTTCTAGGCGAAAAAAAGTGGGGGGGGGGCAGCCCCCCCACTAGTGGGGGGAATCTAAAGTGGTCTAAAATCGCTAAAAATGCAGTAAAACTAGCCCGTGTTCTACATATACTGCTATAACTATGCTTAAAAGTGCTCAAAAATTGAGTTTGAGTACCAAGATTATTGACCAAAAAATCGATTTTTGACCAAAAAATTCCGACGACGCCGGATAAATTTTGAAAATTTAGACCAAAAATCCTTAAAATTTGGCATTTTCTGGGCGCCTTATAGTGAGTGGGGGGAAGCCCAAAAAAGTGGGGGTGGGGCCGAGTGGGGGGGCACCCCCCCCCCCACCCCCCCTAAAAAAAGGCCCGTAAGGTTTGTGAAAAAAAGCACAACCAAGTTTCCAGAAAGAGTGTCAAAGCCTGGTTGACATCACGACGGATGATATCTCCCCCTTTTTAAGAAACATGCTCCGTCGGCCTCGGCGTTGCCATATCTGGTGGCTAGCCCGAGGAGCAGCACACAGCACAAGCCTTCAATGGAAAGATAACGGCAGTAATAGCCTTTCCACCAAAGTGAAAAGAACTCTAAGTGTGCTGTTCAATGATATAGCCTAATACGGGTGGAAGCACAGCGACTGAGTTCGCACTGTCCTCCCGGTCCTTCCTTAGAATCAGCATGGCAGCCTCATCCTCCAGAACCCGCAAGAGGTTAAAGGTTAAAATAATTTTTAGCTCATCAGCAAAAAAGCCGTTTTTAACCATTTTTGAGAAGCATTTCGCTCCCCCCCCTCCTGATATGTTTGTCTAGGAAATAGCCAGTCGGTAGTAGTAGTGCTGCAGTACTGTATTCTTTTTCAGAATTGTTGTTTAACTGTTACTGTTTTCATTATTTTGTACGACTTTAGTCCACTCAGCCCGCTCCTACAATCAGTACCTTTGAAGAACTATTGCATGCCCATCCTGATGATTTTCATCCGGCAAGAACTCCTATTTCTCTTCAGCAGCACTGGCAACTAATGAAGCATTATAAACTGCTGACTGATCAGAAACCGCTAAAACGAGTGGCCTCGGAGGAATATAAATTAAATTTCAGTGGTATGTACATATCTTTGGCTGTTTGGCTAATGGAGCATATTTTAAAATTTTTAAACATTTTAAAGCTTCGCAAAATATTGCTAGACTTTTTTCAAATTAGTTTTTTGGAATAAATCTTTACGATTCGCATTATTATGGTCTCTGCAGTTATTAATTCCATTACGCGTGGGTTGAGGTTTGGCGAAATAATAGTAATGTGGTCGCAAATCGACAACTAGGCATTCGCGAATTCTGCTATAATAGCACTTAGCTAGCGATATTTGATCCTATTCGCCAATGTGCAGATTTCAATGGTGTCAGCCTTTGCAATATGAAATGAGCGGTATGGATCGTGCATCGTTAGCTCTGCTTCGAAATCGTGCATCCGTTTATTTGCGATATATTGATAGTTGGTGTTACTCCCACATGTCTAGTAGCGGTATGTCTGCACATACAGAAAATATTTTGTATTCCACATCGAGTATATACCAATTTAAATTCAGGTTACCTTTCTTCTTTAATCGTTGCTTTCTGAATAATGATTTTAACTAAATATTCTATTTTTCTAAAATGATGCTCTGTTTTTCTGAGTAATATTGTACACTTTAATGTAAGCTTCTAAAATGACATTGTTAGATCTTAATTATTAGTACAATTATTATGGCTTTTAGATGCAGAAGAAGAGCTGACTGAGCAGGCCTCTGTGTCCACTGAAGCCTCAACCAGTTCTAAGGATGTAACGTTGCCCAGTCGTCAGTCGCGTCAAAAAATTCGATTACTGGAAAATGAATTTACCAAGTGGCAAACTTTGGTAGAAAGTGTTACAGGTGATGAACAGTGTTGTTTTATGTAAATTTGAAGGTAGGCATACACTACCGAATTGTATTACCTGAAACTGCAAGAATATACCTAGTCAACGCTCGTTTATTTAGCATTACATAGACAAACCATAATTTTACCCTGTCATGAGCATAGCCTTGAAATTGCTCGTTTGCTTGTTTATTTTGCGTTAATTCGGCTTTCACCGGTCAGCGTCAGATTTTAAAAGATTTTAATAACAACAGTTAACAGTATCTAACATTTCATACACGTTGGTTTCCATTGTGATTGAAAGCTTATTTTAGAATACATCTTACCAAGGTCTTACTTATATATAGCTCGTTTAATCGTTTGTATCTTGCATTGAATAATGGAATCGATACAATGGGTTTTTAACATCCTTTAATCCAGATAAAGGGAAATTGACGTCGTACTTTCAAAATAATATTAATATTGCCTTTTTAGGGATTAGCCCCCCAGACTTCGATTCACAGACACTGGCAGTTCTGAAAGGAAGAATTGTTCGCTATCTTATGCGATCCAGAGAAATCACTGTTGGACGTAGTACCAAAGAGAATCCACACAATGTTGACATTGACGTTTCCCTTGAAGGTACTTGTATTTTCAGAATTGTCATATTGGTCTGCCAGACAACAGAAGGTGACGACGGAGACATTACCATTGTATTTTTTGAATCCGACGGTTGGGGGGTTTTTGTTAACAAGATTGTTATTTTGGCGTGTTTTGCATGCAGAAAAGCTAAGCTTCTTAAAAATATCCGTGATTTAGGCTAAAAATGGACATTTTTAGACAAGACTCTCAGGCCAAGCAGGAACATTTTGAAAATTTTCCTAATTTTGGCAAAACTTTCAACGCCCAAACATTCCCTGGACCAGGAGGGGGCGATTTCGTGGGGACCGCCCTGCAAAAAATAGCCTGCATTACTAGGATTACGTGCGTATTAATATTGGATTAAGCGATAGATAAATTGTACCAATTGAGATTGTGACTAGTGGTGAATGGCGAGTTATTCGTTATTTTTGCAGGTCCGGCATGGAAAGTCTCACGGCGCCAGGCTACTATTAAGCTTTTGCCTAACGGAGAATTCTTTTTGGGAAATGACGGCCGCAGGCCAATTTACGTCGACGGAAAGCCAATCATAACTGGATGCAGGGCTAAATTGTTGCACAACTCAGTTATTGAGGTATGAAATCTCTTAGTAAACATTGTTTTGTACTTTCCTACAAGAGGCTGAAGTAGGGTTTCTGCTTAAAATTATTATGTTGTTCAACTTGTCACTGCGGTGTACCCTTTCCCCTTGTTTTAGTTTTAATTGACATGGTATTTCATTGGCTATAAACTGTTTAAAATGTAATTTTTGTTTCAGATGTCCTGTTTAAGATTCGTGTTTCTAATTAATCAGGATTTGATTAACGTTTTGAGGAATGAAGCTGTTAAATTAATGATTCCATAAACATTCTTGTAATGTCGTGTTTATTGTACAATAAAAATGAATTTTACCAAAACTCTTGTGTGAGGCATTAAGCTAGTATGCTTGGCTGAAATTAGCCTTAGCCATATCATAAAAATTGCATAACTGGAAAATGTTAAACTAAATTTAAATTCAAGGTTGTCATGTTCATTGTACGTATCCTCCATTTGCACTGTAACCACCGCCTCCTCCACCTCCCGCCGCAGGGTATCCTGTAGGAGGGGAACCATAACCACCGCCCCCATTTCCGCCGAGTTCAAATCCCGGCGGGGTTCTGGGAGGGGGACACTGATCACAACCTCCATCTCCACCGGGTGGCCCCGGAGGGCCTCGTGGACCGGGGTTGCCTGGTACTCCATCCCTTCCAGTTTGTCCGGGATCCCCTCTGTTTCCTGGATTACCTGGGGCTCCAGGACCTCCCGGTTCGCCTGGAGCACCGACAATTCCTGGTCCACCAGGCTCACCTGGAGGTCCTCTCGGTCCGGGCGTAGCACCGTTGAGAACACTGCCTTCGGCCCCTGGCTGTCCCGCAGGTCCACGTCCTCCCGGTGGCCCTGGCGGTCCTTTGTGACCTGGGATTCCTGGTTGTCCGTCAGCTCCGGGATCACCCTTTTCGCCCGGATCACCTGCCTCACCTCGTTCCCCTTTACCTCCAGGGGGTCCAGATGCTCCTATTGGGCCAGCTGGACACGTCACGCAGCTGTCGCCGCCTCCAGGCCCAGCCGGCTGCCCTGGTTGTCCGTCACTCCCGTCGCTTCCGGGATTACCGTCGGATCCTCGACTTCCTGGTGGGCCACTTGGTCCAGCTGGGCCTGGTGGTCCCATGGCGCCTAAAATCAATATTCAGTAATTATTTTTGACCTTACCGTTAGCTGTTGACCGCACCGAACAAATATAAGAATACCTGCGGAATAGCACGATGAACTACTTGTTTTTAGTTTAAAAGTCGGACTTCTTCGAGTAGTCCACGACTATTCTTAAACTTATTTGGTAGCGGTCCAGGTTTTTCACGCAGTTAAATTACCAAAAAACTTTTTCAAAACGTTCCCTGCCATGTCACTCATATGGAGTGACAGTTTCATATTTGTTACGGGCCATGGCACTCATATTGAGTGACACTCAGTTGTTAAATAAAGCAGTTTCTCGACATTGGCCGGGACGTTACACAAATTACTACGTGTTGGCACATATCTTAAGCTCGCGATTTTTTGGTAATATGGTTGGCAAGTATGGCACTCAATATGAGTGACATGGCCGGCAGCGTTTAGGTGGTGGCCGGGGGATAAAACTAAGAACACATCAATGGTGGCGGGGAACGTGTACGAAAGCCGTGTACTAAAGCATTAGTTCGCTTTCCAATTCCAATAACCACGTAGAGATCGTTCGTAGTTAATTTGTCCTTCTGTCAACATTTATCTACGATTTCAATTAGAACTGACCTGTCATGTAAATGAGGCTTACTTAGCATTGTCTGCCAGTCAACAGCCAAGTACCAACTTACAGTTTCCATTGGCTTGGCGAACAATGCGAACCACGTCAGAACTTTGCTTCATAGACACGACGTCGTTCCACATACTTCTTGTTCGAATCTGAGCAACAAAACAGTACCCACTGGTAACAAAAGATTTTATTTAAAATAACTTCTACTCAAAATCCACGTGCCAAATTTACACGCAATGAGATGCACCAATGAGGGTTAACTCGGTGTTAAGCTAACCTCAAGGTTAACTCGGAGTCAACCTGATAATTCTCAATTAATCCGTTGCGCTAAATCAGGTTAAGTTAACCTCGAGGTTAACTCCAAACTAACTTGGTCTGCTATCAGGAATAACTGAGGACTAACTCAATTTATCAGATTTCAGCTTTCGTTTTTCGGAAAGTTCGTCACTGGCTGTTTAAACTATTGTTTACACATGTTTAATAGTTTTTACATAAAGTTTTCGTACTTTAGTTTTGAATGTTCCTCTCGAGATTCGATCCACTACTTCAGTCATAGCCTTGAGCTCAGAGATAAGGAGATTTAAGACTTAGCTAGGATCGGAGCTAACATTAAGGTTAAATTATATATATAGTCGTCAGCTAACCTTGACAGATTATGATTGGATACATTGACTAAAGAAACAAATCTAATTGGTTAAAGGTAACCCTGAGCTGAAGCTTTAGGGTTTGTTATTCTTGACAAGACCTAAGTTGGTGCAATGGCCTAACTTTAAACCTAAGCTATGGCTCAGCCGCTCAGCTGCAGAATAGCTAACACCGAGTTAGCTCGCTGTTAAGCTAGCACCGAGCTAACTTAGTCCGATTTGGTGCAATCGGGCGTTAGGATATTAAGTAATGTTGACAAATCAAGTTGATCCAATTTCTGAACCAGGCAAGGTCAGCTATGAAAGGCTAAGCAAGAGTCTATGAAAGGAAGAGTGAGACACTCGACCCTTCCTAGTGTGTTAAGCTTGCAATGCGCTTGAAAAATTAAGGCCCCAATCTCGGGGGGCTTCTCTCTCAGCGTGTAAACATGAAACGCTGACATTTTTCAAAAACGAGAGTTTTCGACAAATTATAACTATAACTTGAGCTAGGAAAGTCATAATTATGATATCATTATGTTGCGTAGAACGAGATCTTTTTAACGATATCAAAATTATATAGTTCAGTTTGGTATGGTTCAGGTAATCTCTTACAAACGTAAAACATCCTTTCCACGAAAATTTTATGAATTTCATCATTTCTGCGAAATGCGTTACGTTGTTGCCAAATTTGCAAGAGATAGCCAGAACCTAGCTACATAGGGGATGTATTATGCAAATTAACTGACTGGCTAGTGCGATACGCACTAAAAGGAAAACCAGGATCGCCTATCCTTTCTCTTGACTATACTTCCGCAACAGTGTTTTTGTCCTCACAGTTCGAGCAGGGATGCATAGCTACATAATTTTTGGCAATACAATCGAACTTGTTTTTGAGGTGTTATGACAATAATCGGGATCATGTTTTCTATTCCCAGTCTTACTCTCCACGCATTTTGACTACTGGCTCAAATTTAGTAATAAAAAATCAGAACTATGCTTACATGACAATATTCCATTTCCATTCTAAGAAAAGATTGAGCGCGCTGAATGTAGTAGATTATTATGGGTAGTGTGATTGCAATGGCAAAGACGGCCACAGTAGACATGACGATGCCAATAAAGGCAACCGTTCGGTAGGATGTAGAAACCCGATGTCCTCCATTCTCCGATTCAGACTTCATCATTCTGAACAAATATATACTATTATGTGAATAAATGAATAAACAAACAAACAAATAGAGGAATAGATTAATATGGTTTGGTACGCGGCCATGGCAGCATAGAGAAAGTACTTAAAATAGTTTTGCTTTGAAAAAATTAAAAGAAATCCTGATGCAAGATCGGGGTAGGGAGGGGCTCGTCCCACCCAAGTGGAAACAGTCAAAATAGGGCATCCGTGCAGCAGTATAGCTGCAACCAAGAGTACATAATGATAAGAGTGTGCCACTACCCATGCTGTCTGTTGTCAGAGCAAAAACTATGCTCTGCTCGCTAACGGCTGACCCTCACCTCGCAATTTAGACCTACAACTTCAACCACTTCAAAGAAATTAGCGCTTTATGCTTGCGAGCTGAAATTAAAAAACACACTGCTTGTGTTTTGAGCTTAAACACGCAAACAATATCCACATTTCGACCAGGTACTGATTTGCGGGGAGGTCACCAGGGTCCAATTTGCGAGGAGGAGTTAGCCGTTCATAGTTAATGATTTGATAACAAAGAGGATGCCTGGTGGTACACTCATATCATTATGTATACTTTAGTTGCAACCAACCGCTTCCTTCGGACGGAACCTTACCATGCAAGAAAAGACAGTGTCACATTAATTATAATTATTACACTATTAATAATAGAAATCATCTGCTTTTGAAGAACCTTTGCTCACTGAAGCTGAACAATAAATATTTGTGAAAGTGCACGCTCGAAGTGAACACTCTACGGGAGTATGGAACGAATAGTTGCAAATATTAAAGTAGAAGTTGAAGTCTCAACAGTTATTGCTAGCTGAGGACTAAGACAACCCTATAATTTTGAAACTAACAGTTTATTTTCAGCTAACCCACAGGTCTCATGTATTTGACTCGGTATATTATATTGTGAGTTACCTCTTTTGTCGTCATTAAACCAAAATTATTACCTGTGTTGTTGAATTAAAATCTACCGAAACCTTTACCTTCGTTGACAGCCCTACTGGCAGACAAGCAATTTGATCAAACCTTGATGAGAGCTGAGTTGGCTCAATCATTTTATAAATCCACAATTTTTTGAACTTTCTTTCTTGTCAATTACAGTGTTCCTAATTTTACAACAAATTTCACTTGAGAAAAACAAATTGCTTCTTTATTACTCAATGTGCATTTAATGGTTTGAGTGTAATAAATTATTAAATTATTTGATACAATTTGATTTGTAATTATCGGCTGTCCTATAAGTTTAAATCACTTAATGCTGAGTATTTTATTTAACCGCAACCTTTCTTAACAAAATTTGATTCTGGACTTTTCTTAATTATTATTTTCCTGGACCCCCTACACACAATTGCATCAAATGTGGGGCATGCGTAATTGCGTTTAATGATCAGATAGTTTTTGATTGCACAGGATGTAGTAAAGACTAACTGTTTCAATTGAACTCATCAATTTCAACTGGACTAATTTTTTGAAAGAGAAAGTCGTAAAACCTTTCCTAAAAATTTCACTATCTAGGTAAGACTTTGTAATAAGACGAGTAAAGATTTGCTGCTAGGCATGCCAAAAACCTGTCTAATCTCTTTCGGTTAGTGACCTCCTAACATGAATTACGTAATGTTTGTAAGGCCCACTTTTCACCGTTTGTCCTTTCACTTTTGCCTGAATAAATAACTATTGCCAAAGATATGATTTGCATGAAATTTAGGACCTGCTACAAGCAAATCTCATGCAGGAACCATTGCTCTTATTTGTAACCGTCCTTTCTGAATTTAGGAAGAACTTCGCTTTCATTCGGAGGAAAAAGAACCAGTGGAACTGTCGTGCAAAGATTTCGCAGAGTGAGGATTAACAGACATACAGACGTGTCGAGGAAACAAATTTTTGGAAGGAACAATCAAATTTATCTGTTTTTTTGGACAAATTTTGCACAAAACGCGAAAACGTCGGATTCTTGCGCGACGATGAATGACTCATCGGGAGGGAGGGATGATTTGAGGCCCGGGGAGTGAGACGTCCAAACTTCCCAAGGTCGCGAATATGGTTTTGGAGAAGCGGCGTTGTTCAAATATTATAAACATACATGTTATAAAGGAAGGTATTTACTTTTAAACAACCAGTCCTAGTATTTCAACAGTTTGCAGGAAAGAAAGAGCCTTCTCCCCCGCCAACTGATTTCTGCATCACTGTTTTTAGCACTTTGTTTTTGAGTATTATAAACACGATCACTTTTAAGCTGGTCAAAAGCTGCCACGCAATATAGGAGGGCTATTCAAAGAAAAATAAACAAATAAACTCAGATAAAAGTTTTAGTTGTCAGAAATAATCTCACTCTTCAAAGCTGGACCCTCATGGCTCTAGGCCTGGCTGGATATCATTACAAAAATGAAACATAAGCATCTTTAACAAATCATTCCCTACACATAAGTTCTTTGTAGCAAAGATGGGCCAAAACCAGGATTGTTACCCTCAAGAGGTTTGACCAGATAATTCCTCACAGTCTGTTTTTTACCCTCAGTCACAACCTGAATTTAGTTTGTAAATTATGAACCAACAACTAGCAAGGCATTTAGTTGTGATGCTTCACCAATAACAGGAAGTCACGTTCGAAGAACAGTGATAAACAAGCTTATCTGGCTTATGTAGTATATTCGTTTACACCCGTTCGGCGATCAAATAACTTCGGCAAATTGTAATAAACAAAACGTTTGTGCACTACTACGGCACCAGGCTGACATGTTTTCTCTGCTCTTCGTTTCTATTTTTATACTCAGTTATTTCACCGAAGAGGCGTCCGGATTTATTCCAAACGAATTGGTTGGCCTCGCTTCACTCTCCTCAACCTACCATACAGAAATTACGGAGCGGGCATTGATTCGACATGCCAAGGAATATTTTAATTCAATTCGAGATCCGGAAATCGGGAGACAGATCACCGGAGAAACACCACAGGATCTGTTCCTGTCTGCGTACGGATCGGCGGTCGACTGGCGACCTTTCCAGAAAGCCATTGAGATCATGAAAACTGGCACTTCCAGTGTTGATGGGGACCATGTAAGGTTTCTTTTTTGGATAAATTAGGCCGTATTTCTAGATTTAAATGGTCGGATTAAACGGATTAAAAACCAGCAGGATTAAAACTTTTAAGCTCTATTTTTTATTGCAGGATTAAGCGGATTAAACAGACTAAAATTAAATTAATTAAATTAAATTAAACTAAATTAATCCTGATGTTTTAGCTCGCAGATTAAACGAGTTAATTTTAATACGTTTAATCCTCAATAAAGATATAAAAGTTAAAAGTTTTAATCCTGCAGGAATTTAATCTGTGGGTTAAAAATAATCCAGACGCTATTTCGTTACTACTGCGCTTAAATTAGACTGGGAGTAGGTTTTAGAACTTCGGATTCTCCCTTGCACGCCCGAAAATCCCAAAACTTGTAAGATTGAGTTCAAATTTGGTTTAGGGTGCTTTCAGTTACGCTGAGCTGACTTATGGCAAAATATTTCTATTTTGTAGAATTAAATTTTTAAATTGACAATTTTTGAGATATTTGAACTCAGCGTGATCGAAAAAACGCCCGCACCAAATGTAAGCCGGATTAGTGAAGTTTTGCGACTTCTATGGGCTATGGCTGCAGGAAGCTTCTATATTTTTTGATTTTGTGCTACCATTGCCCAAAATGGCGGTTTTGGTAATTTTTGAAAATTCAAGTTGACAAACATTTTTATAGATTCTTACCATTTTAGCGCAAATGAGTATCTAGCCACTGTATATGTCAGATTGCAGCCTATAGCCTGCATTGACCTGCACCCGAATTAAGATTTTCTTTTCGTTAATCAAAAAGTTTTAAATTTTTGGAGAAACTTCAACTTTGAAGCACGATTTTCTTAGATGCAGATAAGATACGTCATCTAGTATTTTTCTGCAGATGGAAACACATTTGCCAAATCATGCCAAGTAAAATGGCAACCTTGAGGCTAGTGTAGCAGAGCAGCCAGCAGAAATTTTAATCAATTCTGTTGGTAGTTACGAAGTTCGAGCACATAAACCGGTTGTAAGGCAGCTAAAATCTCATGTATATGCCCGATATTTTTATGGTCATTCATACTCATGCTCTATATCTGCGCCAAAAAGTCGGGGTAAGTCGATTTTGGTAGCCTCCCCATTAATCGTATGATTAAAATAGCTAATTAAACGAATTATTTGTAATCTGTTTAAACCAGCATTAAAGAAGCTTTAAAAATTTGGATAATTTTTGATCTATTAAATCCGACATTTTTACATCTTTACTAAAACAGGGTCTCGGTTTCAAATAAAACTAAGTGTTAATAAGATTTCCCCCTTTGTTAGAGGAGGGAGTTACTCTTCCCAAAGTCTATTTGGGAAAGGTCCAATATTTGAAATAGGGATTAGAAACACAGTTAATCTTCACATCTGCCTGCATACTCATTTCAATTTAATATTTTTTGCTACATAAACTCAAACTATTTTCGTACTATTTAAGGAATAATTTTAAAATCCTAATCAATGTTATTGATCATCTCCGTTTTAGGCAACAAAAATCAGTCCAAAATGGCACTTTGACGCAGAAAGAATTCTGGAGGGTCATCGAAACATTATTAAGCAGACCGACAGAGTGATAAATCTAATTAACAGCAATCAATATGAAGGTGCCCTGAACCTGCTTGGAAAAATATTGCATCCACTGCAGGACTTCTACAGCCATACTAATTGGGTCGAGCTGGGAAATCTTGACATCAACAGACATTTGGGCGTCAAGGGACGTCACGTCGGCGACATAGCGTCGCCTGATGAACCGACCTGTGTCGATTGCGTTAAAGATTTGAATAGTCGTGTTCAGAGCGGCGTTCTCAAGGTGTCACTGGCCGGCTATGCCTTTGGATTAGCTAACGGGGACAGTGATTACATCTATAACTGTCAAGACAATGTAGTCGTACCAAATAAGCTAACCAGTGGATACTATTCAAATAACCAAGTAGACGATGAGGGTAATCCTGTGGTAAAGCCTAACGGAGTGGGAAAATGTAGTCATGGAGGTACGCTGGACATCAGCAGTGGACAGTTTGCTCAGGGCGGTATTAACAAAGATTCGCGAAACAATCTATTCAGCTCGCACGATTATTTGCATGATAAAGCGGTAATGTATGCAGAAAATGCCAGTGTTTATCTGTTGAATCATGTGAAGGAATTGTTGGGAGATGACTCCAAATGGGGAAGATTTCTGTATCTAGTGCCAAAAACTTCCATGGCCTTTGTGATTGATGTTAGTCAGAGCATGTTTCCGTATGTGGGCGTTATGGACACCTACATCAAGAAGTTGGTTCTAAGGCACAGTGAGGAAACGCTTGAGCCAGCCGAGTACATTTTTGTACCATTTACTGAGACAAAAGCCGGACCGATTCGCATGATGACCAGCTTAGCCGAAGTGAATCAGTACTTCTCAGAGTTTCAAGTAGTTGTTCAGTTTGATGAAGGGCGACTCACGGATCGAAGACGAATCTATGAAGCAACAATGATTGCTGCACAACGGTCTTGGCTTGGCGGCACCATATATACAGTAACAAACGGAGTGCCCTCTGATAGTCACATGATGCCCTGGCTCGACGACACGCTGAGAAAGAAACAGCTTAAGCTAAATTTTAGGTAAATAAATTCAATTTTCTCGTTTACAATAGAATTTTATTTCATTTGTTAAGACATCACAAAGTATTAGGATAATAAATTCATCAGAGTATTGCATGAAACCAAGTATATTAAAATCACAATAACTGTATTGCAACTGAAATGTTGCATATGAAAGGAAGGACCAAAATTCTAGTCAACCTAAAACGCTTTAGATAACACAGTAAAATCATGTGTTTAGATTTTTGACTGTGCAAGTATTTTTGTATTTTTATTTTGTGTTGCAGATTTGCATCGGAACTGGTACAGCCAGCTCCTGGTATTTCTCAAAGTAGCAGTCGGAGACCTCCACATCATTTGAACAGAGAAACATTTCATGATATCAATATCATGACGGCAAATTCTGGGGGCAACCTGGGTGTGATCGATTCTGCTAATGTTGAGAAAGCGGTTCAAATGATCCGATCCACGTTGTCAACTGCCATTCTGTTGGTTGCAGAAGCAGAGTCCTCGTCAAGCTTCACTTTTCCAGTCGACAGTACCATTACAGTGCTGGAAATTACTGTAACGTCGTCTGACTATATTCCAGAAGTTCATTTGCGCGAGCCTGGCGGAAGAGAAGTGAGACCGCAAGCACAGGAGATTAGTGAAATTCACAATAATCTGGTTTATCAAAGCCCTAAATCTGGAAGTTGGACTATCTCCATAACAATAACTGATAGTTCAATCCAGTATAAGCTGGTCATTTCGGCTCAAACAGATACCAGATTTGAGTTCATCTTCTACACCCCAGACTACGAATCTGATACTCCGCATCCGGGAATGCATCTACTGAATCAGAAGCCATACATGACCGCAAAGCTTCCGCTAGAAATACGACGGATGAACGCAAGAGGTTTTCGACCTTTGTCCCTGCAAACTCGAAACGAAAAGTTTGAAGTCATCGAAAGATTTAATGTGGAATCCAAAAATGACCAAACTTCTCACTATGCTCTGCTGTCGGTGCCCACGATTCCTTTTTATCTTAGAGTTTACGGGACCGACGACCGAGGATATGCATTTGTACGATCCAGTCAAGGTTTGATAGATCCAGCCAGTCTAACCATTGGGATCGACAAACCCAGGCCTCTAGTGGAAGGAAGAAACAGAAATGTAAGAAGATTCTTCTCGAAGTTCTATGTGAAAAATTTGGGGCCGACAGCAGTCTTCACTGTTCACGTTTGGGACAGTGGTAATTTTACTAAATCAATTAATCCAACGAAAAACGTAATTGAAAGCGGGTCTGTACTTGAAGGTGAAATCAGATATCTTCTTCCAGACGATAGAGTAACTTACGCTACTAATCTGTATCTGCTGGTGAAAAGCATGTTTGGAAAAGCATCCAACACGTTTGACAAAGAATATTTGTTTGAGCGTTGAATTTTGTTTACTGTTGTGTAAAATCATTTAACGTTGCATGTGTTGTATCTAAAGCTTTGAAACTGATAAAATTTACTGTATACAATTAAATACGCCAAAACTCACAATATATACTTGTCGCATATATGAAATTTAGGTTAAAAATGAAAATTAATTGTTTGTAATTCAAAATGTTTAATTAAAATTGTATGACTTCGTTTTCATATTTGTTTCCTCTATTCCATTTAAGTAGCTGTGTTGACAAATAAACGCTTCCTAGTCGGTAGCTTTCCCTGGGGTATTAGTAGTATATAGAGGGCATTTGGTGTAGTATTAGGGGGTACAATGGGGTACGTTGCTCATGTGGCTGTGGCTCGGTGGCTCGCGTACCCCCTCCTAATTTGTGGCTCGCGTACCCCCTCCTAACTTGTGGCTTGCGTACCCCCTCCTAACTTGTGGAGCTTAGAACCCTCTCCTAACTAGTGCCTGAGGCTGAGGTACGGATTTAGAGGGATTAAGGTGGATTAACTTCAAAAATAGGCCTAGAGAGCCGGAAAAAACCTCTCTACGGGGTTTCGGGGTCATAGAATCAGATTTTGCAATGAGATCAGTGCTCAGTCCAGGGGATTTGTGTGATTTGCGGGATTAAATGGGATTAACTATAAAATTGGGTTTAGAGAGCCGGTAAAAACTCATCCTAAGGGTTTTCGATGTCGTAGAATTCAAATCTGGGGTCAGACTCTAGCTACACCCTACCTAGCGTACAGTACGTAATGAGTAGTGGCCTAAACTGTTTAATTTTATTATCTTGTGACTGGGGAAAAACTTGTAGTCTTATAAAATCATTAAATTTAACACTACGTTTACATTCAAACTCACTGATTCCCCTGTCAGATTTGAGCGGAATACCAGTAAAGTTCTCCAGCTTTGAATATAGGAGAAATTATAAGTGTAAAATGTAAAAACAAAACACCAGAAATAGCAACCAGATGTCAAAGGCGGCTGGTTCCATACTTCTGGCATTGTGTTTTAGTAAACCAACAAACAAATATAATAATAATAATAATAGTAATAATAATAAAAATATTTCCATGCAATTCCCAGGACCTAAAACACAAACCAAAAGTTGATAGACATCGGATACAAATTGAGAATCAAATTTATTATACTTAAAATGAAGAAGTAGAAATAAAGAGAGTAAGATGAAATATAAAAAATGTCTACAAAACAAAATTAAGAATAGTAAAAAATGACAAGTTAAAAAATAGATGCGTTCTGAAATGAGGAAGTAGAAACAAAACAATCTGAATAAAAAAGTAGGATGAAACATTTAAAAACGTCTACAAAACAAAACTAGGAATAAGTGAAAGAATGATAAATTAAAAACAGGTAGATGCGTTATGAAATAAAAATAAATAAAGTATCATTAAAAATGTGTGCAAAACGGAATGAAATTAATGCAACAAGTAAAAGAAATGTTAAGAGTGCTGTGACTTAAATTCAAAAACTAAAATTGTTCTGTAGTCAAGTAAGACTTCAGTGAGTTAACAGTATCCAACTGCTAATTTATCGCGAAGGCTAGTAGCCAGATGTTCTTATTTATTGAAGAAAAACATTTACAAACAACATAAACAGTATATACAAAAAGCAACAAAAATTGTCAATGTTTGCAGTCGAGGTGAGTATCTGGGGCCACAATGAATTCTGGGATTCTCCACCGCTGAGCAGGATGATTCCCTAGCCACTCTGTGAACTCAACAGCACGATTATCACATGTTTGGGGCAAAGCGGTTACTGCTTCTATCTTCGCCGCTTCAAAAGTAGGCCAGGTCTGCTGACTCTGACTCAGGAGTTGTTCGAGTCTAGTGTAGATTTTCCAGGTGACACCTCTTTCAACTGGATGTTCCTCAAGAATCTTCATGAGGTCGTACTGATGGGTTTGAAATAGAGCCTCTCGAAATACGGCAATTGCGTTCGGTCCACAGCGCTGCATGTAGGAAATCACATCAAAGTTTGCAAAATAAGGCTCTTCAGTCCTGATCTTGTGCGCAACATGAATCGGCATCATGTTATTCTCAAACAAAAAGTCTACAACAGGGTCTGCTTTCATGTCTCTGGAAAAAATAACCAAATGATCTGTTACTTTTTCCATTTCTTAGGCAACTGTACACGCTTAACCAAAGCTGTTCAAAGTAAAAATAATACCGAAGCTGACGTGAAGGGTTTATTAATTCATATGAGTACTCACGGTTTTGTGTATTATCTTGGCGGTACCAGTCACGTAACAACTTGGCTCTATGCCAATCACATGACTTCGGTCACGTGACGTGACAACTTGGCATAGTACCAATCACTTTACTTTAGTTACAGCTTTGCCTTAAAACATAGCAAAATAGCCAGTGGCAGAACCTCCTTTAGAGGTTTGTTTGTTGAAGGTATTTAGTCTTCTTTGATATATGTCATGTAGATTTCGACAACTGTTTTCTTGTGTAGAATATGAGCCACTTCACGTTTCGGAAAATGTTGTACCTCTGTAAGTCCAATTGGAACAAGTGTTCCCGTTCCATTGTTGACAATCATCAAAACTTTAGTTTTACCTTCCAAAAGTTCGTCTATTCGACGGATCCAACTTTCGCTATCCATGGGGACGCGGTCGTCAATTTGAATCCAAGTTAAGCCAAAATTTGGCTCTTGGTGTCTGTAAGGAATAATCATTTTTGTTATTTACCTATTCAAATATTTGGTTCTTTTATTAACTCACATAAAGCCTTCCATGGCAGAACCCCAGAGTTCCCGGTCAATATCAGTAACACATAAATACTAAACTGCAGTACTATTTTTCACATACATTAGGTAAATACGGGCAAAATTCACATTATGGAGTTTATGCGCAATGCTTTGAAATTGTAATTGGTCCACGGGCACAAATTCGGAAAGGATAAATTTATTGCTGTTATAGGATATAGTTATTATGATTTCGGACATGTCTCTGATTAGCGATCGAAGGTTTATGATCCAATCGGCAGCAGTTAAATCATAGGCAGCTTTTTGAACTGTATACCAAGCTATCCCAAAATTACCCACCTCCTTGCTGTAATCTTTAAAAATATTTCCTCTTGATGCGTTCATAGTGTCATGTTAATTTATGTTCAAAGCGTCCCCTTTTATTGGTTTTCTTCCGGTGGAATGAAAACTACAGTGATTAATAGTGATTAATAGCTTTTGCTTTCCGGGAAAATGAACAGTGTCCATAAACGACGATAATCTGATTAATTCTTTAAATAGGACATAGGTACACGCATCTTCCATCACAAGGTATAGTGAACCATCATCTCTTAAGGTGGTGGTATCCTTTTGTGCAGTGCTTTTGTGGTGATTTTTTTAAAACGCTATAACTTTCGCAATTTTGGGAGTTGGAAAGAGCTTTATACATCGTTTTGAAGCTTATAATTAGGACATTCACATGAGCTTGCGAAACCTGAAAAATTAGCAAAAAATTAGCAGAAATTTTCTGGCATAACTGCTAAATTTAGACCAAAAATTTTCGAACGTCGATTTTTCAAATAAGCGAAACCAGACAAAATTTCTTTTTGCGCTATCATATAGAGGACATATGGGCCGAGGGACATTTTCTTCAGTTTCGGTCAGTGTCACTTAACGGTTGAGAAAATTCGCAAAGACACTATATTTTTAAACTTTGCAGTAAATTTTCTCGAAACTGGGAATGTTTTAGCCAAAGTCAAGAAAATAGCCCTCCGCAATAGCACGAATTTCCATTCTGGCAAAAATCTTCGTAATCTGTTGAGTAGTTTTAGAGAAATCGATGTTTAAAACAAAATAACCGCAGTTTTGCCAAAATGGTTTTCCAGCCAAATCTCTAGCTAAAAGCAATAAAGTCCGGCTAGTAGGGATTCATAAAATGTGCATTTGGACGCTGTATCAATTGTGCATAAATGGACGAAAATTGTTCGTAAGGTTTGGCAGTAATTTTGCAAAAACTGATTTACTCAAAAATGGCCATTTTTTGACCCTCAAAATGGTTTTTTGCCTATACTGACTTAACCACTGGAGATAGCTCAAGGTTGTGTCCTCTTTCCAGCCATAACAACCAATCCGGTGTCTGGTCTACCTATTAGAAGTCTAAGGCCAAAAGCCAAAACTTTCTATCTTTTGGCCTAAAAATCCGGGACAGGTCCCAGAATTTTAAAGAGACGGAAATGGGTTATCTCGCAAGTTTTAGTTATTTACGTAAAAGATTAAAGCCGTATGAGTCAAAAATACCCGAAAAGAAACCAGCACCTTAACTGATCCCTCAAAAATCTATAAACATCGTCCGAACTAAGATTATCACTTGTGTAGTATACTGTAGCCTCGATACAACGTATTCTACTTCCCGTAAATGTATGATCCTTGTGAATCGAAAATTCCATCATGTGTACATTTCCGTTTGTGCATTTTCCTTTTATTAAAAGTAGCCTGTGAGTGCTAATTGAAACAGGTGAAATTGCTCAGTGTCATTAATTTTAAATTCGTACATCTTATCATAGGCATGTAACATTTTTCTGGTATCGTCATAGCAAAACTCCCAACACAGTTCCCAAATAGCATAGCTGCATCCTGTTTTTTCAACTGTTGAATTTGATTCCTGGCAAAGGTGAAAGTTGCAGTCACTCAACTTATGGTATAGATTAGCTGCTTGTGCGGCTGAAAGAATGGAATGTCCTGAGTCCAAACCTTCAAGCAATACTGTACCAACTTTTCCCTCACTTTCGCATACTGTTATGTTAATGCTTTCAGAAATATAATTATATTTCTGAGCTATCGCAAAACCAACAACTATGACCAAAAATACATTTTTGTCTAATTTCCAAAATTTTTTATTGATTAGCCATGTAGGCAGAAGTTTTTTATTGAAAAGTCACACATATATTTACAAAAACCATATTCAAAATGCTTTTTCAGTTGCTGGGCTCTGGTCTCAGCACAATACTGATGGTAATGATGTGGCATCAGGCCATATTTGTGCCATAGTTGTTTCATGAGCGCCTATACCATAACACTAACTAAATCACAGAATGCATTCCTTTAAGACTGCTCTGAAAGCAGACCTTAGACAATACAACAGGAGAATTGCAAGTAGGTAGTTTTAGGTTTAGAATCAACAATTCCAAGTACATAGACTTTTGGAGCCAAATATATTTACAATAGAATTTAGTTAGAATAAACGTTTTAATAGCTATGACAAATACAGTCGTATTCATTTTTGTCTAATTTCCAAAATTTTTTATTGATTAGCCATGTAGGCAGAAGTTTTTTATTGAAAAGTCACACATATATTTACAAAAACCATATTCAAAATGCTTTTTCAGTTGCTGGGATCTGGTCTCAGCACAATACTGATGGTAATGATGTGGCATCAGGCCATATTTGTGCCATAGTTGTTTCATGAGCGCCTATACCATAACACTAACTAAATCACAGAATGCATTCCTTTAAGACTGCTCTGAAAGCAGACCTTAGACAATACAACAGGAGAATTGCAAGTAGGTAGTTTTAGGTTTAGAATCAACAATTCCAAGTACATAGACATTTGGAGCCAAATATATTTAGAACAGAATTTAGTTAGAATAAACGTTTTAATAGCTATGACACTCCCCTGGTTTGAAAAGAAAACGTCCACGTTTTACAGTCAAAAATGAAAAATATTAAATAGGGTCAGTTGAAAATCGCTACGCAGATTTGGAGGTTGCAGAGCATATATACGCAATGCAAATGTCAGTTTAAAGTCGGCAGTTTTGATAAGATTTAAGTTTATTTTTGGACAGCTTCTTTCCACATGTTTTAAAGTTAATTTTCAGTTCGTGGGGCATAATAATTTGGCAACTCCGGTTTGGTGGTGGTAGGTGGCAGAGCGGAAATTGGTGAACCAATAGGTCCAGGCAGAGGATTTAGTGGATGAAGAATTCCGTCCTTGGAGAAAAATGGAATGTAGACGAGTGATGATGAGACTATATACGGTAGTTGTAGTGGAAAGGGCTCGGCGTTTTTGCCTGAAAGTAAAGCATTTAGCGATTGAGTTTGGGCAGTTGAAGTAAGACCTGAATTTTGACCTGGTGGTGTGGAAAAAACAAAATGTGCGCTGTACGCGGGTGCTTGCGCTCCCAGCGTTTGACTTGTTTGTGGAGTTTGATTTATAATGTCCTTTGTCTTAGACTTTGACTCTTTCGATTCTAAACTAGATTCTGCATCGCTTATCTTCTCTCCCGGGGGAAAGAAAGACTGCGAGGACGGAGCAGGACTAAGATTATCAGGTGTCTGCTTTACCGAAGGATAGGAGGATTGCCTTTGGGTTGAAGCAACCACAAGATGGTTTGAATCTGGTTTAGTGTTAGCGGGAATAAGTTGACTCGATAGCTTTACTGTAGTGGAGTCGGCGCTAGAGTGACTCGATTGCGATGTGTGAGGCTTTGCCTCAACAATGGTAGTACTGCGGTTTAGGTTCGATTCAGTGTTTTCCGTCTGAAGCATCGGACTTAGTGCAGGTGAAACAGACTTAAAAGTTTTAATTTCTGACGCATTTACCTTTGCTGGCCCTGAGTAACCAAGCTTTGGGCGTTTCCTTAACGCAGTGTGTGGATCGGCTTTGTACCTGGCTTCCTTGTAAACCAGGTGGCATCGTCGCAGCTCCGGCAGAAACGTTTCCCACTGGCGAACGAGAACTTTCGTTCCAGCACAGGTCAAGTGCAGACGATCGCGCTCGTAGAGAGCTGGATCCAAGTTCACAGCTCGTGCGGCGGGACCAGGTTCACTTGGTTTGAGATGTTATAAACATGCCTTTACAAATTTTACTAGTTTCTTTAATACTTATATTAATTGTTATTAACATAACATATGCTTATAGTATGGTTATATTCATTGTATTTACACTATAGTTAGGCACAATATCTCTACGTAATTGTTTATGATATTATCTACGTGTTATATGTATACGCATTAGTACGTCATTTTTCCTTCATTTTAACAAAAAAAGGCTTCGGGCCACTATTATCTAACTCTAAAATTCTAACAGGCCGCAGGCCATATTAAAATCTATTTTCTCAAACTATGTCATAAAGTCACTTGTAATGTCATGAAAGGGCATCTTTAGAGTAGGTCTCTTTTATCCACAGGGGCCATTATACACACAATTTCTATTAATTTTCTCAAAATTTATACTTTTCATAATACATTTCAACCTACATTCTAAAATTAACCTAAATTTAATTGGGCCTCTGCGGTGTATAAAAGGGACCTCCTCAGTAATTTTGGTAGTCAGTAAAGATAGTTAAAGCCTAAGTTGTCTTGACTAACATTTGGGAAAATCTCCAACTTTGGTTAAACAACTTGGAAGACCATTACACGTGGGCAAACAAACTAGGGACAACGTAAAAACATAATCCATTAATTATAAAGCTGGGTAGATCAATTAGGGTTAACTTAGACATTTGGGTTAAACGACTATATACACAGAGTCCTTAACTTAGGTAACACTACTTGTTACATTTTTGGAGGTTCCACCGAGATTTGAGCGGTGAGATTACATTGTCGTGGACTCGGGAACTGACAGACAGAGTGAACCAACAACTAGTACGACTAAAGCAAACGCCTCCACTCTCAAGTCAGAAGCCCTAGATATATCTGTACAATCTGTACAAGTTCCTGAAAGTCAAGCATTTGGGCTATCCACACAATCTACGCAAACACAGTATCAACTATTTAGAGGATCCGAATTCGCGGAACGAATTCGAAGTCTAAGCAATAGAATAAACCAGTCGATCGATCGACTTCAGCAGACTCAAAGCTTTTCCGAAGAAATTACCCAGAATAGCCAGCGCACTGTCAGACTGAAGTCTGAGAAATCAAGTTCAGACAGTGACGACTCTAGTAACTCAGCCTTTTCTGGCTTTAATCCTTCCGACGTCGAAGAAACAGAAAGGATTATCGCCACACTACAACAGTCTCCAGAACCACCAATGCAAGGAGGACAACAAGTCCCGGATTTCTCCCAACTTCAAACTGCTCTTCAGAATTTGCCCGGTAGCTTAAAGCAACCTATATCCAGCATGAGCGGAGTAACTAGTCTTATCGGACTGCGGTATTCAGGACAAGCCCACGAAAGTTGGAAGGAGTTTATAGACTCTTTCGACATTATTGGGACGGCTAATGGCTGGACTGCCGACGAAAAAGCCAGAATGCTGCCTGTTTGTTTGGAAAAACAGGCAAGAGACATCTACGCGGCACTCGACAGTGCTGTGAAATCCAGTTACCCGGACCTAATCCGTGCGTTAAAATCTGCTCTGGAACCAGCAGAGATGGCCAGGTTCAAAAGTGCCCAATTACACCGAAGGTGCCAGCAGCCACATGAGCGTGTTTCCGACTTCGGGGCTAGCATTAAGAAACTAGTTAAGGGTGCATAACCAAAATTCGACGCAGTTCATCAAGAAAAACTATGTTTGGAATTTTTCATTGCCGGGTTACTACCACATTACGGACGTTTAGTAATGGCTAAGGAGCCGATAAATTTTGAAGAAGCATTGAAGTCTGCCAAACTTATAGAAGCTGGAGAATTTCTGACTACCGGCCTCAACCCAGCTGGCACAGCATTAACAGCAACTTCAGCAGAAACTTTGGCTATCACTCAAGCGACACATACCGCCGATACGGAGTGGAAGCAAGCTATAAAAGAGATTAACGACAAATTACAAACTTTAACAATGGATCACCAGCGTCAGAGTGGATATGTATTGAGTCTAGTGGAGAGGACATCTAATTCGACGACTCCACAATCTGCTTCCAGCCGAGATACCAATACACGACCTGCGTCAGTACGTGGTTGGACTACGGATAGCCGCATAATTTGTCACTACTGCAAAAAGCCAGGCCATTTTGTCATCAACTGTCGCAAAAGAAAACGTGACAGAGAATCCAATGGAAACAATACCGGCAACTATAACAACTGGCGTCAAAATCAAAACGGGCAGAATATTTGGGGTACAAACAGGAGAAATTTTACTACAAACCGAAACCAGCCAAATAATCGCACTTACGCCGTGACTGCCCATGATGTTACACCTACTGACACTAACGACAGCAGTGTAAACGTCTCAGAATTACAGGAGACTATCAAGATGCTGACAGAACAAAACCAGGAACTCCTGAACAGTCAATATTCGGAATTCGTGGGAACTATATCAGTTTCTCCTGCCGACGAGTTCACTATAAATCACGAGCAACTGGACAACAGCCACATTGCTGGTGTACCTCAGATGTCTGGTGCAAGTCCTATACCGGCGAATTTCAGCAATAATACTGAATCCCAGGTCAACCGAAAGAAAAAATCAAGACATGCCAGAACAGATAACACCAAGAAGGATTTGCTACAGGACACAACTGACAACAATTGTGACAATTTTTCAAAAATTACACCTCTCCAAAATCTCGTTGGCGGCTATTTTCCGAAATCAATACTCTTACTAACTATCATATGCCTTATAGTACCTGTAACGTCCGTGCGAAGCATTACCGAAATGGCGAGCGGGCCAATGGTTTGTCAAACGGAGCAAGGTAGAGCGCTGTGGCGACTACCAGGACGACTCCGTTGTAATTCAGCAGTCAGCACGTCACGTCAAGACTTGCAAACCGTAGAGCTAACATTGTACAAACGCAACTACGTAAAATACAAGTCCAAAGCATGGAAATGTACAATTGTGAAACAAACAGTACGTACTTTCACATACTTTTTCGCCACTCACCACCTCAAAGAAGAAGAAAAACATGACATTCGAGTAACCGGTAGTGAATGTGAATCCATGAGGCGATTCCATCAACGTGACGCCGGTCCCCTAACACTACGTGGGGGTCTGTGGCAGACTGACAATAAAGTCGAATATAAGTGGTCAGGTGGAGGCATTGACTGTTGCCACTGGCACACCTATACAGCTACTAATTGCTTCATGTATGAAGCCTACGTCTATAAACGCCACAGCAGTGAGAACATGGAATCTACTGCCGGATGGGTTGAACACTGTGATTACAGATCTGGAGGATGTCAACTTCGAGACGGTAGCTACCTACTGTGGGAACCAAATCAGGACGAAAGATGCGAATTTCTGGAATGGCAAACCTTACCAGGAGAGATGTGGGGAGCCAATTGGTTAGCAGACAATGATCAACTCGCACTAACATTCCAAGGTGGAAAGTTTGCCAAGGACTGTCACAATCGTGAGATACAATTAACTGATCAAGGCATCCCTGTACGAATACATCCACCAATTTACAAAAATAAACGCTCAATTGGAAATACCTCCACCTCCCAACTGTTAATAGCCAGCCTACAAAATAGCGAAACCGCCGGTCCCCAGTTGAAACAATGGGCAGTTGACAACGGCATTGTAACAACTGACTTAATGACCTCGTCACTACAAGCACAAGAATTCAAAGTACAAAGAAACCTTAACTTTGCTTTCAAACAAGCAATGAACGCAGCTTGTCGCTCAATGGCAACTATCATGGAGGTCATAAAAGCGGACATGATGGCTAATCCGACATTAGCCATTAGGGCTATCTTGGGCCGCAATGATATAATTGCCAGAGCCGGAGGCAACGTAATATCAACATGGCCCTGTCAAGAAATTGAAACTGGATTCTACCACTTTGAACCTATGAATGAAACATGCAGCATGGAGATACCCATTAAATTTCTATTAAATTCACAAGAATACTCAGCCTACCTTGATCCTATTACAAATATTGTACATAAAAATCCGTACCCAGTGGACTGCAGACTTAACAGAGAAGTCCCGGTGCAGTTACATGGGAAAATGTATACCTATCAGAGTGAAACTGGAGCTCTCACCCCACTGCTACACATCCCAGAATTACGAGCGTTTTCATGGAATACAACCGAACCCTGGAGCTTTCAACCTACAATATTCAGTCAAATAGTTATGTACAATTTTTCAGAAATCACATCCGAAATTAGCTTGAATGAAATCATAGGAGGATTGCAGTATCAACAAAAAATACTACAAGAACTCAGTGACCGGACAACTCAAAAGACTCCCAAACAAGTAGCCCAAGGAGTGGTCAATGGTATCATCAATAAAGGGTTCTTTGGATTTCTACACGGATTTGCTATTAGTCCGTGGCAACTATGGGTATTCCTAGTATGTGCATATGTAACAATTAGCTTCCTCCTTATCCACTGTTGCCCTGTGGAAATACGGAATGGGATGGCTGTCAACCTTCCAAGAGTTTGGCCACGCTTTCGAAGATGGGCCCATAAACGAAAACGGTCTACCTCACGAGCCCTAATGCTACGGCTACGTCAACGCCAGAAAAGAAGCAGCCCTAACGGGAGTTCAATGGACAACAGAGACCCAGAAGTCGAAGAGATGATAACTCTGCCGCCACCATGCCAACCACCAACTGCACCCAGTATCATCGAACGTGTACGAAGGCTATCTACACCGTATCGAGTTCCAACAATCCTAAATATTCCAGCCTTTTCTACAGAGAACGATCAGGAGCAGCTTCCTCAGACGGGACAGGGAACTCGAGAAATGGAATCACTATTAGCTTCCTCCTTATCCACTGTTGCCCTGTGGAAATACGGAATGGGATGGCTGTCAACCTTCCAAGAGTTTGGCCACGCTTTCGAAGATGGGCCCATAAACGAAAACGGTCTACCTCACGAGCCCTAATGCTACGGCTACGTCAACGCCAGAAAAGAAGCAGCCCTAACGGGAGTTCAATGGACAACAGAGACCCAGAAGCCGAAGAGATGATAACTCTGCCGCCACCATGCCAACCACCAACTGCACCCAGTATCATCGAACGTGTACGAAGGCTATCTACACCGTATCGAGTTCCAACAATCCTAAATATTCCAGCCTTTTCTACAGAGAACGATCAGGAGCAGCTTCCTCAGACGGGACAGGGAACTCGAGAAATGGAATCACTATACCCTCAAAAAAGACCTGAAGTCAAATCGCCAGACCCAGGTTTCTCCTTCGTTAAACTCTTTTATACCCATACAACGTTCAATCGAAATACCAACAACCTCCCAATATTGGCCCGAAACACTTAAAACGCCAACTCAAACCGAAATGACCAACTGCATAGGACCTGCTACAACCTCCATACCTATTTACATTAACAATACACCAACCAAAGCTTTGATTGACACTGGATCAACGATAACACTGGTGGATGAAGTAACTTACGAAAACATCGTACAAGGCAATCCTAATCTACCAAAACTCGCTGCTGCAATATCCGCAACCAGTATGACTGGGCATGAACTAAAAATTACGGGGCAAGCCCGTTTATCCCTCAAAATTGGTACTTCGGTAATTGACCACCTTACCTATATAGTCTCAAAGTCTCCCCACGACTGCATCTTAGGTACAGACATACTTAAGAAACTTGGACCAATCATTATAGATTTACAAACAGAAACAATTACCATTCAAAAAGGTAAACGGATCAAAGACAAAGACGCTGCCACAGCCTTTATAGAAGAATCAATGACGATACCCGCCAGAACACAAGTTACGTTCTCTTGCAACCTAAAAGGAAGCACAAATGGCGGTCTCTTTGAACCCAATCCACGCTTTGAAGCATCTACAGGTCTCTACGTTGCGAGGGCCGTCGTCGCACAAGGTTCAAAAATACCGTTACGGGTCATGAACACGAGCAACGCACCCATAAAAATCTATGCGAAGACAACAATTGGATCTGTATACACTATAAACGAAAACACGACCCCACTAGACCACCATAATGAATCACCACGGAATCCTCTATCCGACATTGATCTCACATGGTCGGAACTCACACCACCTCAGCAGAATAAGCTGCTACAACTTTTAAAACAATTCATTGACGTCTTCGCCAAAGATGACAACGATGTCGGATGTGCAACCGCCATCAAACATTCTATTGATACTGGTGATCAGAAACCCATTTATCAGCGCCCTTATCGCATCCCCTGTTTCACTACGCTCAACTGTAGCTCGGACAATTCAAGACTGGATCAAACACAAGATAATCGAGCCAAGCTCTTCACCCTGGGCATCGCCAATAGTCCTCGTGGCTAAAAAGGACGGATCAATTCGAATCTGCGTAGACTTTAGAAAAATCAATGCAGTAACAAAACGAGATGTTTTCCCTTTACCTAGAATTGATGATCTCCTAGATTCACTGGGAAAAGCTCATTTTTTCAGCACACTAGACCTACAATCTGGCTATTACAACGTCCAAATGAGTGAACAAGATAAAGAAAAAACAGCATTCATTTGTGAAGAAGGCCTTTTCCACTATAACGTGATGCTATTTGGTCTAAGTAACGCACCAGCAACCTTTCAGAGACTAATGAACATCGTATTATCGGGACTACAAACTAAATTCTGTTTATGCTATCTTGATGATATTATAATATTCTCACCAACATTTGAACAACATTTAGTCGACATATCCAACGTGTTACAACGACTACGAGATCATCAACTAAAACTGAAAGCAAGAAAGTGCCACTTCGCTTGCCGCACTGTTAGCTATCTCGGACATACCATCTCCAGAAACGGACTACAACCAGAAAATGACAAAATTGCTAAAGTCCGTGACTACCTAGCACCAAGGAATTTGACGGAACTACGTAGCTTCCTAGGTCTCGCCTCATATTACAGAAGATTCATTAAGAATTTCGCTCAAGTTGCATACCCGCTCTATACCCTACTAAAGAAGGAAAACTCATTCCAGTGGTCCAAAGACTGTGAACATAGTTTCACGACACTCAAAGAACACCTTATTACAGCGCCTATTCTCGCCTTCCCAGACATAAATCGACCCTACATTCTCCAAACTGACGCAAGTGGATTCGGTCTAGGTGCCGTACTGTCACAGCTAGACGCCCTGAACAAGGAGCACCCCGTAGCATACGCAAGTCGAACTTTAACAAAATCTGAGAAAAATTATCCTGTTATCGAGCTTGAGACACTGGCCATAGTTGTCGGCGTTAAATACTTCCGCCATCTTATTTATGGTCAGAAGGTCACTATAATCACTGATCATAGTCCATTACGATGGCTAATGACTATCAAATCACCCAGCGGACGTCTTATGCGATGGATCCTCCAATTACAAGAATATAAACTGGAAATACAATATAAACCTGGAAAGAAACATGGTAACGCCGATGCTATGTCAAGCCTGCCCTTTCGCCAATCCACCTTTGGAGAAGACACAGCACACAAGGTCCTAACCCTAACACCCAATGATTTCACTTCCTTACACCAGCAACAGCGAGAACAACCCGATACTAAGAAGTTTATTGATTATCTCGAAACTGGCTCACTGCCAGATGATATAACAGAAGCAACCCGTATTACAGTAAAAGCAGTTCGGTACTTTATCGAGGATGGACTCCTATATCACGAATACCCCCAAGCCAGCAAACCAGGAAATTTATTTCAGCAACTTGTCATCCCAACAATACTAACATACGAAGTTTTCAAGGCATTGCACGAGCATGTCACAGCAGGACATCTAGGCTTTGAAAAAACGTACCTAAAAATCTTAAGTCGATACTGGTGGGATACCATAAGAAAGGACATTAAGGAATGGTGCCGAACTTATGAAGCCTGCATCCGTAAAAAGAATCCCCCCAAAGCTACAAAAGCACCATTGGTACCCATCCCGGTTGAAGGACCATGGGATCGTGTCGCAGTTGACACCCTTGGACCGCTACCCCAAACAGAAGAGGGATACAAATACATTATAGTATTTACGGAATATCTCACCAAATGGGTAGAGGCTTTTCCACTAGTAAACACTAAATCCGAAACAATAGCTAAAATATTTGTGGAGGAAATTGTCTGTCGGTATTCTTGTCCCAAACCGGAGCGTGGAGCTAATTTTCTGAGTGCACTTATGACGGAAACTTGTAACCTGTTAGGGGTTACTAAAATCAATACTACAGCCTATCACCCACAAACGTCAATGTGAGCGACTCAATGGTACACTTATGCAAATGATCAGCAAATACGTATCTCACACACAGAAGGATTGGTCCAGTTTCATCAACTTCTGCCTTTTTGCATACCGAACATCAGTACATTCATCAACCCTCGACACCCCGTTCTTCCTCAACTTCATCTTGACACAGTACTACGTCCAACTGGAAGTCTTTATTGCGAAATCGAAGATTACCGAATCGACCTTGTTCGAAACTTGCAAGAAGCATGGACTCTTGCCAAACACCACATACAACTAGCTCAGGCTAAACAAAAACACTACTACGACCGTAAAGCAACGGACACCAATTTCTCAGAAAATCAACTAGTTATGCTCTATGTTCCGGCATTGACCAAAGGAAAAACTACAAAACTTAGCCGACCATGGCGCGGCCCTTTTCGCATAATAAGCTTAACCCTACCTACTGCTGACATACAGGAATGTTGGAACCCTACTAAACCATCACAAAAAGTACACGTTAACCGACTAAAGCCAGTTACTACGACCTACTACATTCCCCTTACACCTTCTAACCAAATCCAACCAGCAAACTCCGCGGAGATACAAGACCAAACATTGACACAGCTACAACCAGAAATCACTCAAAAGGATGACTCAACAATAACCAAACATAAGGATACTTCCACAAGCCAAAATCGACATAACAACACCGCAACGGAAGTTACAGACAGATACTACAACCTTCGACCACGGAAATCTATGCAATATAACAAATATGTATACGTATATATATAGTATATATTAGTATAATATAGTATAGTATTAGTATATAATATATATTAGTATTCTATATATCGTTACATTACCATGCCATGTAAGAAGTTCCGTTACGAATTCAATTGTTATACTTCTTGTACATAGACCAACTTTGTTCTGCCATATACAGAATAGCCCTGTGCTTCCTTGTCCCTAGTCCCGGGTCAGCCACAAAGTGCCGGAGCATTACACCAAACGGTGGGCAACCCTCTTCCTTGACGAAGCCCTTTATTCTGGATCTAGAACTGTTCCTTTAAAAAAACAATCCCTTCTCCAGGTCAACTGCGATGCAGTTTGAGCAAGTGGACTGTTCGCAGATCAGTGTGACGAACCCGGCCAAGCCGGCGCCTCCCGAACTACCGTTTCATTGCTCAACCACAAAACAGCGGAGGACTATCAAGATCCCCTCTTCTTCGTCAAGGCCCTCAATTCCGGGTTCAGGACGTCAGAAGCACAGCCCAAATTAATCCATAAAGATTTTCATAACAGTATAAAATCGAATTCGCATCGAAACATTGTTTTACCGTACGTACGTACTTCTTGTGGACCTTCAACGCGTATATGTACTATATATGCCACGTAAATGATTTCCTATTATCACATAGTCTATGCATATTACTATATTATATATATACTCTATGTATCCTCAACTCTTAATGCCCATGCTTCCCATGTATATAACTTTGCCTACATTATTGATCGCGATCAATACCCAACTAAACCAATGTGTATACGCTTGTTTCCCGTACATCTAAATACACCATACATTTATACATATCTGCTCAAAAAAACATTACATTATATGTAATTCCTAATTGTAGGTATAGGTACGTAAATTCCTATTTGTTTCTTCTCTTCTTGAACTCTCTGCAAACATCTGACTCCTTAACCACTACTTTAAACCGTAACGATTCTGATATATACTACTAATGATTATTCATACGTATGACCTTATTTAAACTAGCATTCGAGTCCATCCGTGCTGACATTTAACTGTCCATTAACAATAAGGAAGCCAATCTAATACGACCCACCCGCAACGTAACGTTAACACAATAAACTCTATGCAAAGCCATTCTAAAATTTACGTATTCTTTACACTTAAACTACCTACTTCGGCGTGACCCCTAGTTAAACATTCTTAAATTAGTTTAATCGACATAACCCACCCACAGCGTGATTAACCGTCCGATATCGCCTATATATAAATGTTTGCAAAATACAATCAGTACTCCGTTCGTTGAACATCCGACAAATTACAGAACTTAAAATTCGTTGGGTTAACCATATTAAACGACTGCGATTTTTTGCCACTTCCAATGGAGTCGCAGGAGCACGCCGCTTCCGATCCAGTAAGTACCTTTGGTTCTCCAGTCATTCAAAACTATTTGAACAGTCTGGATACACCAATATATTGGAACTATCTACAGGCCTACGCCAAAGCTTCGTTTAGCCCTTGGCTTCTAAACTTTATTAATCATTCTGATATATTCATTCCTTCCTTCTGTTCCAACAGGAACATGGTACCTATTCTTCCTCTCAGTACATACGGAGTAATTCGCCAGTTTACGCCCACTCTATACCAAGAGTTGGCAGACTTTTTGTCAACCCCCCATGCTCAAGAATTTTTCCCAAATGACCTCGTTTATGTAACTTCTAACTACTTCCCTCGAATGTTTTCGGCACCTTGTATTTCGAATTTAAGTAAAAAAGTCGCAGATCTGTTTTCAATAGAAAGTGAAACCGAATTCGCCGACGAATTCATCAAATGTACTCACTGGACCATCAGACAGTATCAATATAGCAAATTTTGGGAAATCGAGCAGGCTACAGACCTTAACACTGTCTACGTTGCCGCACGCAATTTGAAACTAGCAGCACATACGGCGCTGGGCGCCCGTTTCGCTGACTGCTCCCTGTCCGAAAATTTAACCACTCAATGTAAATGCATCATCAATGGAAAATTAAATTTTCCCTCCGAAAGGATTAGCAACATCTTGGACAAAACATTCGATCAATCACTTAGCGAAAGATCTTTCATTAGATTAACTATGGCATACGTAGACGAACAGACTTATCCAGAGGATAATGAATTTGGCTCCGCTCTATCCTTCTACATCCCTTAAACAATTCATACTACTTTCCCACAACCACCAACATTGGCTAATCACGCTGTGTATATACATATCATAAAAATAATATATAATATAATATATGAAATATAATATAACATATATTGGGTATATCACTAACTAATTTTATATTTTTAGTCAGATGAACTCGTCCTAGAACAATGGTCAGCCGAGGACATCGAAGCTCTGTTTGAGGATACACCGTCTAATGATGCACCCATTTCGCCTCCGAGTCATCTTGATCCTGCCCTCTGGGAAGATCCACTGCAGCTCAATGAACCGACCAACCGGCCTCCTACTGCGACCTACCAGGTCCCTCCGGCTCCCCAGGTTCCTCCTGTTCCCCAGGTTCCTCCGGCTCCCCAGGTTCCTCCTGCTCCCCAACCACTGCTATCCCTGGTTGCCTCTGACCTCCGCCAGACTCCTCAGCAGCAACACGGATACAGAGGCAAATGGGGAACCCCGTCTCGTCGTCAGGAACGACCAAAGCCCTACCGCGACCATGGCCGTACTTCCGCTAAACACGGGCAAACTTACGGCAAAGGTTCGATCCTAACACAGAAGCCAGTCGTCGGCAACCCTCAACCGCCCGCGGTCACCTACACCCAACTTCGTAGCGGAAGTCTCGAATATTGGGCCACAGCTATCCGCAGCTACAGTAATATCAATAATCCGGAATTCCAAATCAGCCTTCACCCGGATCAAGCTAAATTCTTTGTATCCGGCTGCGACTCGTCGGGGAGACAGCTGCCCCCGCCGACAACCATGCGTGAACGCAAGGCATTTACACATGAAGGCATTTTGCACCGTTCTGCTCAACTTATCTTAGCCGGTCTTGATCATCCCAAAGGAGGGAAACCAAAAATCCTCAAAGCCTTGCGCCTCTTGGGGTCACTCGTCCATGATTATAGGAGGGATCAACTGTATTTTCATCGCGCGGCCAATCCGTCTTTTCCATCCGGGAACCCTGGTCCTTCATCCGGCCGCTGATACGAGTGACTGCGTCCTGAGTCCGTCATCATCCTTCATTGGCCCGGATCAATTGGAAGTCTATACCTCAGTGGTGAAGGGGCGTTTCCACTCGGGAACGAAGGGAAGAACTGTAACCGGACTAAATTTATCCAACAGAGCCTCGGTGGTGACAGGACTGTATGGTTAGTAAACGATCAGCCTTGTTGAAAATGTGGACATTTCAAAATAAAAGGGGAAGAAATGTTATAAACATGCCTTTACAAATTTTACTAGTTTCTTTAATACTTATATTAATTGTTATTAACATAACATATGCTTATAGTATGGTTATATTCATTGTATTTACACTATAGTTAGGCACAATATCTCTACGTAATTGTTTATGATATTATCTACGTGTTATATGTATACGCATTAGTACGTCATTTTTCCTTCATTTTAACACAAAAAGGCTTCGGGCCACTATTATCTAACTCTAAAATTCTAACAGGCCGCAGGCCATATTAAAATCTATTTTCTCAAACTATGTCATAAAGTCACTTGTAATGTCATGAAAGGGCATCTTTAGAGTAGGTCTCTTTTATCCACAGGGGCCATTATACACACAATTTCTATTAATTTTCTCAAAATTTATACTTTTCATAATACATTTCAACCTACATTCCAAAATTAACCTAAATTTAATTGGGCCTCTGCGGTGTATAAAAGGGACCTCCTCAGTAATTTTGGTAGTCAGTAAAGATAGTTAAAGCCTAAGTTGTCTTGACTAACATTTGGGAAAATCTCCAACTTTGGTTAAACAACTTGGAAGACCATTACACGTGGGCAAACAAACTGGGGACAACGTAAAGACATAATCCATTAATTATA